>JABFQC010006820.1:0-10509 GCA_022817085.1 Psilanteris sp. ZL-2020
TACAAAAACGGATACCAATTACTACATTAAAATACATAAAACGGTTCACTTCACCATCGTCTTTGTTTTTTTTATCGTTCAATAAACGTTATTATTATCAAAAAAAAAACACAACAAACAAAAGAAATTGTCATTACGTTTCGTTCGGCGGTCTAATACCAATACTCGCGTCGAACCACTAATTTGAATTAATTTGTGACTTTTCATAAAAACGTCTCGTTTCGCGAAAAATGACACTCGCTCGAAATCTACATCCGGTCTGACGCATACGTTTGAAAAAGACAAAAAACGTACCATTAATTTCCATTCTTTCCCTTCTCTTCTCTTTTAGCATTTCCTTTTCCCGTCTGCTTTCTATGTGGTAGAAAATGAGCGCACCCAAAAGCAGATAGGTCAAGAAGAGCATTAACAAAACGAGCCATTGCTTTTTCGACATGTTTTGTTATTTCCCAGAAGATGGTGACTCGGGAAATGCGAAAGAAACCCCGAAGTGGTGTTCCTCGAGGCAAACGAAGCCTTTGTCATAAAACCATCATTGCGGCGTCAGCGCTGCTTTCCTGTGAAGAAAATCCAGCATTTGTAGTACACGTAAACGAGACTTTCCGTACGTTTGACACGCGACGCGCTTCAAGAAAGCCGCTTATCACGGCGACTGAGCTCTTTTAAAGACAACCATTCGATTATTGCCTCGATTCGCCGATAAAGATCCCCCAGTAAATTATTTATCGCGCAATTATGGTCGACATTGATATTTCATTTGCTTAGACACTTTACGCGTTAATCATTGATAATCCGCGGAAAAATCCTGCGCAACGATACACGAATCGGTTTCGGCTCGCGAAAAATTCGCGATGCGAAAACGCGGCCGTTTTTTATCACCGAGTTCGTCGAATTCGCGCTAAATGTTGCACGGTTGTTCGGCGGCGACGGACGGCAATTGCTCGGTCCTTTTTTACGGTTCATTCAAAATTAACAACACGTTTTCCCGGTTATTAGCCGTTTAAATAAACATACAACGCAGATGCGCGTGTCGGAATTTTCCGTCCGTTGATTGACATTATTTCGCGAAATTTCAGCGGTACGTGCGCAAATTAATTAGGTCCGTTTGCATTTTACGCGGAAGGAAAAGCAAATTGTACTCCATCGGGACGTTCAGTTATTTGGCTGTTTTAATTTCCGACCTAATACACTTAAGATCGAAGTTATGCGCGCGTATTGTATTCATTAAATCTACATTTAATGGATTGCGTTTCAACGACTATTTATAATTAAATGGTATTGTAATATCCACAATGATTGTTATATTAATAAAACGCAATAACTTTTATAAATGTATACTTGAGCGGGGATAAAATTGTTTAAACCGGTAAATTTCCGGATACGGAATGTTCGCATCTTACTTGTATATCGAATATTGTTTTACACATTTTTTCAGTCTGGATAAGTTAAAAAAGATTTATACTTATCTCTTTTACTTGAGTTATCTGTAATATGCCAGTGAAAGTGATTTATCCATGCAAAATACGATAATACAAATGATTCAGTAGGTTACATTTAGTGAAAAGCACTGTACTTTTAGAAATATTCATCGCGAAATTTGTTTGACTGATTGCTTGTCTAGCTTCGTATTACAAAAGAAACATGAATCTATGCAAGATTTTTACTTACAATTGAACTTTCCAGATCAAACTGCCATTAATTCGTACCAAGTCCAAGTTTATATATATGTAACTTTACAAGAATGTACGATAATAGTACACTTGAATGACACAACATGTTCCGCATATTTTGTAAAAAAAAGGAAAGAAAAAGAAAAGAAAACGCAAGCGTCTGGATGTTTATATATACGTTGATTTCGAATAGTTTTAATAGGGAGCGTGCAATTTTACATTTGACATTGCATATTAGATTTATATTTACAAATTTTTAAAGTATATTAATTAACTATTCAACTAGAAAGAAAAATATATCCCGAACTTGAAATTTGTTAATTTAAAAGGTAAGTGTTTTTGGTAGATATAACATATTGAACGTGTATTTAAAAAAATATATTTATCTATAGTGTACGTAAAAATTACTCTTTTATATATATACGTTATTTTTTTTATTTTTTATAATATAACATGCTTTGAAATTAAGTACTAATTAGTTAAATTTCCAATTGATTCTTATTGTAATTGTACCAGCTAACATAAAGTTATACTGACATCAACTAATCAATTTATTATATAAATGTAATTAGTATGGTATACGAATAATAGTGAATATTCTATTATTGTTAAGTTCTATTTTTTAATTGTTAATTATTTATATTGTTAAGAAATAAGAAGTGATTTTCAATTATTTTCATATCAACTTTATGAATTTTGTAAAGAAAAAAAAAAAAAAACGTACAAATTTTATATTATTTTCTATAATGCTCTATATATCATTTTTCGTTATGTATATATAAATTAATTATATACGAATGACTATTTTGTTACAAATTAAAATTTTTTTTATATGTAAAAAAAAAAGAATTGATTGCTGAATATGAAATTAAAAATTAATTTATTATTGTTTATTTATACAATGAAATATTAAGTCAATATATGCAATTAAGTGTTATAAAACATAATACTTTTGTTTGCAAAACATACATAATCCCTGAAATAATTAAATCAAACTTCAAACCAATTTATTCGAGAATATTCATGCATATACATAAGTTGAATTAAACAACATTAAACGTCAATTGATCTTATTTTAACGATTCAAATATTTCTGTAACGAAATGACAGTTGCCTCATATATAAACAAGCTTGCATTTTAATGTTTATAGTTAAACTTAGTTTTATGCAATCAATTTTCATCTAAATGTTTTTTGAGTGCGTTTTAATTTGATTCAATACTGACAATCTTAATAATAAAATTTGATGTGTTTTAATTTTAATCCTCGTAAATTATATCGAAATATAATCGGATTGATATAAAATATGAATTTTGGATAAAATTAATGTAATTTGTTTTCAAATTGTCTTTTTGTATTCTCTCCTACGCTTTACTAGATTAAAATAGGTTTCGCAGACTCCGCCTTCTTCCTTAACCCTACCTTTTTGCACACTGGCTTTTACATGTTATTTTCAACATACACTTTATCCTTTATCCTTTTAATTTTACAATAATTTAAGATTCTGAAATTCTGTCAAATTATATATATATATCCCGTTATCTAAACATTTATAAATTAAAATACGATATAAATTCAATACTGTAATTGATTATGAAAACGATTATTCTGTATCTTTAGTTATAAATATATGATGTGAATTATTTTATTACTTCCAACAAATTAATTTACAATTTAATATCTTCAATTAAAATTGATTAACTTAATTATGTAATATTATTACTCATTTGATTTCATGAAACAATTTGAAATAACAGTTGTAAATCTTCTCGATAGGAATTATAGTTATATAGAAATCTTATAAACACCTTTAATGTTACTTCAGATATGAAGCAAAGTATAATATAAATCACGACATTTTACATTCTTTCAGAAATCATTTTAACGCTGAAAGAAATAAAAAATGTTTTCAAACATAAGTGGTTATATTGAAAAGAATGACAAGAACTTGGTATATTCGCATTGACAAATATAAATGTTTATAAATATAATTTAAAAAAATAAATAAGATACATTAATTAATTTATTAATTTCATTTTAATATTCAATTAATTATTATAAGACTTGTTATGAATATTCTTAATTTAGACTATATTTAAAAGAAAATTAAAATATAATTTTATAAAATGCATAGTTTGTAAACCTATTATACAATTTATATAAAATATAAATATTGGAATATTTAAGTATTGTTAAATTCTAATACAATTAAATTTATACCATGCTGAGCAGATTTAAATATAAAATATATAAAAACTACATACAAAATTTGTATGTAAATAATAAATCTATTGAATAAAATTTAGTCTTGACTTTGTTTAAAATAATAATAAATAAATAATAAAAATATATATTTAATAGAAAACAAATAATAGAAACATATCCGTATGAAATAAATCTAGGCGAATATTATTATTAGATTATTCGTTATTATTATTATAGTAATTCGTTGTATATTTGCGTAGCATATATTCTTAGATATATTAATACTATATTTATAATAATTTATATAGTAATATATAATTACTTTGATATTATTAGATATAAAAAATGGAACAAATTAATCAAATGATTTAATAACGGAAATGATCAAAGTCTATTTATTAATAATATGCGAAATTTAATATTTAGAAAATAAATTGACCAACTTTGCACCATTTTTAAAAATAACATTTATTGTATAATTTATGCAAAATATTATACTTTAGCAGGTTATATTTCATATATAGTTTTAAATATAGACTAGTTAGTATATATACGAAAAACAAGAATGTATACTAAACGATAACTTTGTATACCATCACATTTAAATTAATATTATTTTAAATTTATAATTTAATTTTAGTTCTGAATATTATCATTCACAATAATAAAAATAGGAAATATATAGATACATATTCAATTCGATATATATATATATATAAATAATGCAGTAATACTTGAAAGAGGTAATATTTAATTAAAATTAAGGTAAATTTATTCGTAAGCGCTGTATTCGCATTCGACATTACAATAATATTAATTAAAATCTGATTTTTAATTCATATTTAGTCAATATTTTTACTACAAATATTTGTTTAATTCAAAAGGATAAAAGATAATGTTTGTCTTAAACATATACAGATCTATATAGTCTGCATACTCTTAAAAAATAATATTACACATTTTACCATACTAAATAATAAACATAAGTTAATGTGTCAAAAATATAAATAAATTTATGGTTAAAAAAATCGTACGGCTAACAAGAGTATGTACATTGTTTAATGTTTATTTATATCTATTATTTATATTTATAATCACATGATTTAGTCTCGTAAAATTTGTAAGATTATGAATTCAGTGTATACATACATATCGAATACATCAAATTGTACGATTACTTCGTTATAAATAAATAAACAAGACACTAAATAGGTTTCAATAAATCATCAATCTGTAACGTTACGTGTTTGTATGAAATTATTATTATTATTATTGTTTGTAGTTGAAACCTTAACAAATGCGTATTAATACCAAGTGATATTCTTTTTGTTTATAACTGATCGTTTGATTTGACAAATCGTTTGTTTTGCCACAAGCACGCCAAACACCGTATCGCTTATATAAAGGTACAGATGTACGATTGGCACGTAAATTATCATGCATATAATAGTAAAAATTAAATCGCGGCATAAAATGTGCATGGATTCGGTGAAACGTAATGAATGAATGCACCGAAGCCGCATGAGAGCCCGAAAATGTTTGTTCGGAATATAACGATACATCACCGAGTAGCACATTTGAACATGTCACTTTTGGAATAAATCGCAGCACTTAATTTAATTTGCACCAAACGTTATTACTATGATCAATTAGCACGGATGGATAATTACCACGAGAATTGTGTTAAAACCACTAAGAAGGAGGAACGTACTTGATGCAAACGTGCAAATGGTGCGAACGTAAATTCACATATTTGTCTGAAACTGCAACAAGTCACTGGTGAGATTGTTTAATCGGGGCGTTAAGAATTAACACTCTTGGATGGCACTCTAAGTCATCACTAACTGCCATCGTCGCCCGGTATGACACTTCGGATCTCTCATTGACTCAATACGTACGTGCAATACAAGGGGAAGCTGACAAGGTCCCTAAGCGAATACGATTGGTCAGCGCGACCAAAAATTAGCTTACCTCCGGTTCTCTATTATTGCATTTTAATGTGGTTTTACTTTACGCATCTAATTACGTGATTCGTTATACATGCCAAATAAATTGAATTACTTCGTTTGTTGCACGAAATTTCATTAAATCAAAGTTAATTAATTTTTGCTATTGAATTAGACTGAGTCATTGCATAAAATCACGTTATACCTAAAAGCAAATTGCCCGCATTAATCTGAAACAAATCATGATTTTAATGAATTATATATATATATATTATATATTTATATATACAGTTCGTATTCTCTAATCAATTGCGTTAATTCCGCGAAACTTTATTCAAATAAATATTTCACAGTTCGTAATGTTATTATTCGTTCAAGTTTTCGGTCAATATTATACGATATTATATATATATATCTGATGTTAACCGCAAGCAATTATTGTTATTATTATAGAGAATGTATCAAATGAACAATTTTTGGGTAAACGAATCTTGTTTGCGGGTTTAATCATACTGCATACAGAACGTTACATTAATTCAGATAAAAATCGTAATAGTTAAATTGAAGTTGTTTTAAAACATATTTATTCAATATTTAAATGCAACGATATGCTTTATTAAGGATCTTCGCAGTCTTATTTTTTATATTTGCATAATGAATATGCAAAACATTTAAACGTATTCTTTGCTTGTCAATTGCTCTGTATATTTTATATTTTTGAATCGGGAAACTTGATCTAATCGAATGTGATCAGCTATATATATGTATGAAAAGAAAGTATTCTTTATGAAAAAAGTGCGCAATAAATTGGAATACATATAAAAATGAAAAAGACAGAAATATAACAACTGAAGTTGGCATTAGTATCAATACTTATGTTGGATGTGTTTTTGCACATTAGATGAAACTATTCTGATAATAATCTCTTCTGCCACATACTTTAAAAGTGCGGAATGTTATTACTACATCGTATTTCCGGGATATGAGTATTCTAAAAATTTAAAATCTTTTGATCTGTTTCAAGTACAATTAAGACATAATTTTTATGATTGTAAATTGACCTAATTTAAAAAGCCTATTTATATTAATACTTTTTCAAAACGTTTACTTTAAAATATATTAGCTTAATTGTTATGGCTAACATTAAATGATATATATATATATTATTCTTAACAATAACATAAATAGCTATAGGTCAAATATTTCCATAGTGTCTATTATTCGTGTCAGTTCTATTAAGTTATAAATTGATAAATGGAACATTTACATATTTTCCTGTTGTTGAGATATGCATGAAAAAAAAGTTTAAATGAACTTGTGAAGATTTGTTTTTATCTGTAAATTGTGTTACTTATTACCACCTATAATTAAACTATTAAATTAATGTTTTAGTATAGTATAACAAAAAATGATGACTTAAATGGTTATAATAATATAGAATTAATCATTCAAAACACACGTTGTACAGAATGAATATAAATCACAAATTAATTTACATAAAGTTTTTGTAATAAATTGAGTTGAGAATTTAATATACTTCACATAACTATATTTTTTAGTCTTGTATTGAGAAATGAGAAAAACAAATTAAATCGGCAACGAACTTAACTAAGAAACTTAAAAGGTCAAATTAAGACAATTAAAATACACGCGAATAATTTTAAAAATAATTAATTTTAAAACATCGTGTCATTTTTCAAAGCGTTAGTCTTCTAAAACATTAAAAAATCCACTTCGTCTTAATCATTTGTATCAGAATCGGAGTGGTTCTATGCGAATTCATATTGTGGGATAATTAAAGATAAATTTTATTGTTTAATGTAACATATATTATTTTTATAAATGTTGTATCAATTAGACTGTGCATTATAAATATAATTGAAAAATATTAATTCTGATATATGAAATTTATAATGTAATTGTTTTTTACTTTACTTCAAATAAGATAAGTAACAATTTACAGCATGAATGTCATAGAATTAAATTCTAGGTTTCTGTTAATTATTATTTATTTTACGTATGAAACACTAATAATAATAAAGTATATATAGTGAAAGAATAGTCTTTAACACCATTACTTCGTGTTTATTTGACTATATATTTATATTTAAACACTATATATTTAATTTTATATGAATCGTATATTACAATTTTCTGTTTATCTATGCGCCATCACTTGTACTTATAACATTATTATATATTGTTTGTATTATATAATATCCTATAAAAAATTAACTATATCTACACTGAAATAACTAAGTAGTAAACATTACCACGTAAATAGTATGGGTTACCGCTTGAGTGGTAATAATTACCAGTTCATGGTAAACATTACGACTTCAATGGTAATGATTACCACTTGGTTTTCTCAGTGTAATTAGAAAATTTGCCATAAAATATAGTAGTTTCTTAACATAAGTGACGATATTATTAGAATGCTATCAGAATGGTAATTTACAAAATAACATTTTTCTAAGATATATACGAACAAGTACTGCATTGTATTCAATGATTCTTGATTTTAATTAATACCAGTCTATAATATAATTATTTATAATCAATTTTTGTTTACTTATCTTGTAATTAACCGTCATTATATTAAACAATATTAATACATTTCTAGTATTAAATTGTTCAATATGCACATTGAGAAAAGTAAGTGGTAATCATTTCCATTTAAATGGTAAACTTTACCACTTGAACTTCATAATTGTACGTTGTATCAATTTTTAAGCATAGATCACATTTGCAGAAATTAAAATATGAAATATAATATATATATATCAAATTATTTAGAATTCAATGTACATTTAATTTGATGATATACTTTTCATTATAATTTCGACGGTATTGCACGCACAGAAATATTTTGTAGATACAAACAAATTTTGTTTCATTCAACCAAACAGTTTTGTTGTTATTTAACTAAACGAATAGTTTTGTTAGATCAACAAAATATGATTCAAATTCGATCAGTTTGTCATACGGTTGATGTTTTTTATTTGAATCAACACACTAATTTTGTGAAACCATATTAAACGTTTCAGTAAAAATGTAAATATTTATTTACAAAAATATTTTTTTCAACTCATATACTTCACAGACAAATTCACAAAATACGCTTAACAAAGTAACTTCTTTAACTCAACTATATCATTTTTGTGCGTGTGTATTAGAATATACTGAAATTTTTACCATTTAAATAGTACTACTTAGTTTTTTCAGTACACATTTATTTCAACTACATCAAACAATTTTCTTTGTTTGCTAAGATGCAAATCATATGTAATTATTTATTCCAAATTAGTAAACAAACGAGTAAGTACATCAAAATCTGATCAGAAGTACGTCATCAGTATTATATATCGACTATTTTTCAAATATAGTCGATTTGATAATCTAATTCAATTATTTTCTTGCGGAAAACCAGAAAGAGCTAGGTGTTAACTTTACGGTAATGACTCACAAACTTGATTGCACGTGTGTAAAGTTTCTCTATATATATTCATAAAAATTGCAATTGTTTCAATTGATTTTTCTTCTCAGAATTCCGTTTTATGTTATAAAGTATGTATCTCACTGTTGAATTTGATTTTATTGGTATTAACCTAGTTTTACAGTTGCAATAAATATTTCTTTACAAATTGATTTCGAAAAATCTTAACTCATCAATATAGTAAAAAAAAACTTATTTGCAATATAAACTTGCTCGTGTATAATTTTCATTTCGTTATACAAAACTGAAATTCAGAGCATGATTTTATGAATTCCTTTTATGAATAGAAAATGAATGGTATGACATATGTTTCAGAGGTATTTAAATGAAATTTAAATTAAACATAAATTAATTTATGTTTAATTAAAATAGAACAATACAAGCGTCCATAAGATATAGAAAAAAGTCCATTTATGAGGTACGAAAGAAATGAAAATATGTTCATTTGAGAAAAAATAACACACGCAAAGCAAGCATCGTTCATTTGTCATGCAAATATAATTTTAAATTATGGCATTCAAAAGTTGATTCATTAAAAATATTTGAAGGAACGCGCGTATAATCAAAAGATGTTTTGGCAGGATGGTGTATTTAATTTATTCAAATTATAGATTTGATGACTTCTGTGTGCACATTCTAATAAGTTTAACCTAGCTATAGTATAGGTACAATATCGAATGAAGGGCTGACAAATTTTAATAACGTTTGAAATTGGTACTAGTTTGATAGGAAGTTTAATTAAAGAAATTTTTTACAATTTGTTTTGACATTGAATTGTTTGATTTGTCATGTTAAAATTTGTCGAATAAAAGATATGCAGAAAACATGTACAGTGGATTTGGAACGTAATATATAGAATATTGATTATGTATCCCATCATGCAATTTTCAACTTTCCGTTATTTATAATTGACTGATGTCAGATTATGATATTTGGCATTAACCCGGGATTAGGCGCGCGCTATGGTCTTTTCGACCGATAGACAATGATAACCGAGTGACGGTTTTGTTGATAAACAAAGAGGTTCGATAACTACGCGCCTACTCCCGGGTTAAAGAAAAATATCTACCCGAGTGGAAATTTCTCTAGTAAATGAACAATTTTTACAAGGAACTTGCTAGATATTGACTAGTTTTAACTATTTAGAAAAACTAACAGATTTCTTACAAGTTACTCACTATTTTCACCAAACA
>JABFQC010006821.1:0-10508 GCA_022817085.1 Psilanteris sp. ZL-2020
GTTAAACATATATATATATTTATATATATAATTAGTATTATTAATATATTTTTATTACAGAATAAACAAGATTTATTATTATAAAGAAACATTTCAAACGGTTAAAATACAAAATTGAAGATATACTATGGAATTAAATTTGATTTATATAATTAATAAATAGTATGTTAAGTTCTAAATTGGTTTAGTAAACATTAAATAATGATAAAAAAATACAATAATTTAACATAGAAAAGAATTGCATATATAGATTGATATTATATTTATATATTATAATTTACTATTGTTGAATAGAAATTGTTATAATTATAAAATAATTACGTTAACAGTAATGGGTATCAAGGTTGAGCAGTTGTATAATTAAATGAAAGGGGATAAATTAAACAATTGTTTAGATGATCACTTTTATTTTTATGGACAATTAAACAATACATATACATGTTATGTACGAATTATGTTTCTGTACTTATGCACTAACACATTGACAACGTAAAGGCAACAATTGGGAAGTGCCCCAATCGCCTAACGTATCTACTTGTAATGATAGTAAAAATTAATCATTACTACCCTGTAAAATGCGTAATGCAAAATGTTCATCGATATCGATTGTATTTCATCAGTACAATAACTAAATACTAAATGTTTTTTTGTTCGTGGTGGGGGAAGCGGTATAAATAGATCATTAATTCACGGTATCAGTTTAAGTTGTTTACTTTTATTTATTTTGTTTTCGCATGTGATCGTATAGGACTTCCTTCGTCAGCGAGAAAGCTGTATCGTACACTGCCGCATGTAATCGCCGATTGTAGAAAGTCGTAATAAACTTATCAAATATTGCACACGAAAAAGGCACTGGCAATAAGCCACAAACTGGCACGGTAAACTATTCGTAGCGACACCAGGATTCTTTTCAAAAGGCAATACTGTATGCAAAAGATTCCTGGTCACATGCGTTACTGCCAGTGCCTTTTTTCATTATCAGGTTGTCACTTTCATGCGATGCGTTAGTAGCGCCATTTGCGTCCGTTCTTAATGGAGCCACTATCGTTTATCGCTGATCCCGAAGCAATCCGTCCAATCGAAACAAGCCGACAAAATACAACTGTTATGTAGTAAATTTTTCACTTTAATATTTTTCCATTGTCCTAAGAGTTGATCTAATGATTATGAATAGTTACGGGTTCTCCGCTTAAACTACGTGTCGCTTATTATTATAAATTATCTACGTTAGATTACTAAATAACAGTTTTCGGTAGACTTCGACACAACGTTCGTCCTCGACTGAATCGACTGCTTCCGAAGGCGCTTGTAAAGAGTTTGGAGAAGAAAGAAGTACAAGTTACCAGGACAGAAGGCGAATGCGTCGCAATAATATGCGTAGGTAGCGCCGCGGACGCAAGCGGCGAAAACTCATACAAAACAACGAGGTCGCTCATTAATCCAGGGAGTTTAACAGTTTATATTGTACGATTGTTAATTCTCACGTTTCTCACCGGGTGTCTTATCAAGACTAAAGGTCATTTACTAGGGGAACAAGCAGGACGAAGGACTCTCGATTGGCGCAATAAGAATCAACCAATATAAAAACACTTAATCTAAAATATATATATATATATATTTATATATATAGATTGAGATATATATATAAATATATATCTTAAAATATAAAGTATAAATGCGTCGTACAATATAAGTCTCAATATACTTAGTAAAATATTAAAGATCAAAATGCATTATATTAAAATAAAGAAACAAAATACTGACCAATTTTTGTTCGATTTGAATCAATATTGACAAAGTATTACCAATCGCCTTAAATTTAATTCACTTTTTTTATGCATTCGTGTATAACATAATATTTTTATAAAAATGATTTCCTTGATGTCTTATTATAAAATTTGTAAATTTAACTTTAAATTATTAGTTTGATTAAAATTAAATTTTAATCAAATATGTTTAGTGAATACTTAAAATTGTAAAATTGATCGTAGATGACAGTTCATCTTATTAAAATACTTTTAACGAATGTAAAGTAATAATTTGATAAAATGAAATATGAAATTTCATTGATTAATTAGAATTTGATTATATAACTTTTTACAACTTTACTTTTTTGATTTTAAGTTTAAAATTAAGAAAATCCTTTCCAGATTTAGTTGATGTATGTTTAAAGAGTAAAGTGAAAATAGATATGTTCTTAAAGATCGGTATCATACCAGGCGGCAACCTGATTATTATCCTGTGGCGGTGCAGGCAGTTCTTCAACCATAGGGTCAAAACTTATATTATCGCCATGTCCTACGTCCATCGCATCCATTGCACCATACGTTGATCCACCTATTTCCAATCCTTGCATCGAGTCTATTGGTATCTGGTCATAACCGGCTAATAAAAACGAAACACTTTGAAAACTAAACGTATCTTTATTTATAATTAGTTAATAAATACGAAGTTGAATAATAAGAGCCTCTCGCTATAGATGTAGTAAAATCAACAACTTAACCTTCTACATACACAATACAATTTTAGATGAAAAAGTAAACATTATTCTTAAAATTGAAAAAATTGTCAAAATCCTGAAATATATATTATTGTGAAAAATTTAAACATTTACATATAAATGTTTCTATAAGTAGTGTGATTGATTATAATTTTATTGATTAATATAAATATATTCGAAACTGAACTTCTTCATCTAAATTATAGACAAATTTTAAAATACCAGTGCTATAGATTAAGAAATAAATTCTAAATATATTTACGAAAAATAATATATCCATACAACAAGCAAAAATTAAGGCTTTATCAGATAAAAGAATCGTGCATTACCAGACAAAACAACAGTGAGTAAAAAAATTAACTTTCACCTATGTTACTGGAACATTTAGTGGATAGCCCATTTAGACAAACACGAGTCCGTCAATTCAAGCAGCTGTTAACATATTGTTATTCAAGCGATGGAAGACGAATTAGATACTGCATGAATTAATATTTAACCGTCACTTTTATATTAAATTAAATTAAAATATGAAAAAGAAAATTAGTCAGAATTTCAGAAATTAGTTATTATTCTTTTAGTAAATAGGATCCTTTGCGTTATTCAAAAAGATTAAGATAATATTAAAAAGTATTTATACAATTTTGCAAGTAATTTACAAATTTTGCGAATTAAATTTTTTTGTAAATTTAATGATTATAATAATACTCTTATGATATATTTATTGTAATAGTATAATTTTAATTTTTGTTACAAATGAATAATTGTTTTTTATATAAACATAAAGTAATTAAATGTAAATCTTAATATATATATATATATTAGATATATATTTCGTATTAGATTTCATACCAGAGTTAATTGTTTCAAAATGACATTCTCAAGCCATTAGAATAAGGAAATTATATTATAAGTATAATATAGTTTAGCTTTTCAAATATTTTGCATCTGAAATTTCAGTCTGAAGTTCTTCAAAAGAGTCGACCAATCACCATTCGGATAGCATAAATTTGATGAAGAATGAGACGCAAATAAGAAAATGTTGAAATGACAGAACTTACCTTGGGGTTGGTAGCCTCGACCTCCATGACTGCTGTGAACACTAGGGGGCCCTTGTCCATACATACCATCATAGCTCTGTTCGTTGCCAAGCATGTCCTAAAGATTAGGCAGAGTACAGGTAAACACAAAACTTATGGTACTAACATGAAAGCAAAGAGCATCCTGTGTCTCGCCAGTTCTAACATTGTGTAGTTTTTTATAAAAATGATAAGTATATAATATACAATAAATATCTATTAAAAATGATAACCATATCTAAGTTATATAACTTGGATATGGAAAAAAAAAAAAAATAAACAGCGAAGTAGCTTTGTAATTTACCTTGTTTCAATTAGAGCATGAATTCTTTATATAAAATATTATAGCATTGTTAATGAATGAATTTATCCGGGACATCAAATGATTCAAAGCATTCACATGCACATTGGAAAATCTATTTATAAAAATGAAATAAATAATTAAGAATAAAATGATACTAAGTTGTTTAATTGCAGGACAACATTTGAATATTATTATTTTTTAATTATTTACAAACATTAATATAACTTATGATGTAACAATGAAAATATATAAAGGGGAGAAACAAGCTTGTGCGAAATTATCATTTCATAACAAAATGGTTAACAAATCCTCACCTAAAAATTACACTACACATGATCAAGCTTCGAATTTGAGCAAATAATATATAAAAAAATAATTTTCATACGATATACTTGTCAAAAAATAGACATTATCTACGAATCGCTACAAAGTAAACGAATATCTAGGCACACGGATTTTTTCAAATGATAGAAGAAGACCTATGTATAGATGGCATCTTGATTCTTACTTGTAAATCCGGAGCCATTCCAAATTCAGGATTATTCCATAAATTGGTATCTTCGCGTAATAGTGAATTGGTTAATTCTACAGATAATCGTTTTTTATAATCTTGCGGTTTGTCTTCGCTCATACGAAAGAGTACAGCAGCTGCATATGTAGCAACACCTTCATTTCTGGAATGCAAGAGTTCTGTTAGAGGGGCTGTGGCACCTTCTTGTTCTATCATTTCAGCACCCTCTTTATCTGCAGCAAGTTCACAAAGCACACCAGCAGCGACACGTGTGATATTTTCTATTTCATTGAATAGTAACTAAAAATTACAATAAATATTTTAAGATTATTTTTAATTTAAAATAATATATTACATGTTTAAACAATTAAATATATGTTAAATGTTTCATCGTACTTGAACAAATATGGGAATGACATTTTGCGATCGAATGATGACTCGGTTATGAGATTCTCGGGCGAGAATATGAAGTGCGCCAACGGTGCCTTCTACAATCTCCTCCATACGGACGCCATCAGCATACGCAGCTGGAGCTTGTTGGCTACCTGTACTAGCCACTGAAGATCTTTGCTGTTATGAGAATTGTTTATTTTGATTATTATATATGTAGTATACAGACTAAAGTTAATTTTTAAGTATATTAGCTGTTAAGTTTAATATAAAATTTAATTTTATTATAAAATAATCTGTTGTCATTAAGGTTCGTTTAAATAATTTGTTCTATTATAATCAATAATCCAGATTTCTTACATACATGCCATACATAACATGCAATATTCTACAGTAAGTTTTTTATGGTTTAGTTTAAATTTTAAAACTAGTATTTCAATTAACCACATCATGATTTCTGCAATACATAACAAAAAACTTAATAAAAACTAACACATTATTCCCTTTTATGTTACATAAAAAAATAATATAAAATACATAGAATTATAAGTAATTTAGTAATAAAATAAATATACCCTTTGTGTATCCTGGAAAGCTCGCATGAGAAGTCTTACGAGATGGTGTATGGCGCCATGTTCACGGAGAGGAGCGTGGTTGGCTGGGCAGAGTGCTAAGTTACGAATCAAACCAATGACGGCCTTGATTAAAGGCCAACGTGATGGAGGTTGCAATAAAGTCACAAGGACTTGAATACCGTAATTTACGCGTACTGCATTCTGTGCAACTTCAGCATCATTATGACGCGACGTCAAGTGACGCAGTGCACATACAGCTGGTTCTGTGATTTCCTCGCGATCTCCTGCACTAATAATGGTACGAACTAATGCGTCCACACCACCAACTTGGCATACAGTTACCTGTTTTTAAGATATTATTTATTTAGATTAATTAACCGCAAAAATCTTATTAGTAACCTACTAGGTTAAATTTGCATGTGTCATTTAAAATACGTTTTCCAATTATGTTATACATTTAAATTCAAATATATAAAATTTATGCAATACAAAGGTAACTCACTGTAACATCATACACATCATTTGTTTAAAAAATGGATTTAAGTTTTATTTTATTGCTGTTGTTGTAGTATTAATTAATGTTTGCTATATTTGAAAATGTGATTAATCTATGAATTATTCAATAATATTGTAATAAAAAATTAAAGTAAGGAAATGTTCCTAAAAATTAATTAATTAATTCTTAAAGTAAATATAGTTGTTTAAAAAGTTTAGTATCAAATAATGTAGGTGAAATTAATTAAGAAATAAATATACTTGCCTTATTACGTTGGTTGTTGCATGTAAGATTTGATAAAATACCAGCTGCGCAAGTGACTACATTGGCATCGGTAGATGATAAAGCATGCACTAAGCTTTGCAAAAGGTTTTCAAGACCATCCACTTTTGTGCCAGCATCTGATAAATTTCTCATTGTCCACAAACAGTTTTGCACTAATCTTGCACTAGGATTCCCCAGATGCATTGCTAGGGCTTGCATTCCACCAGCATCTACAATAGCTGGTTTATTGCTTGAGCAGACTGATAGTACTGTAAAATTATGTTATATTTTAGTATATAAAAATAATAATCAATTTTTATCATGTTATATTAAAGAATATAAGTATAATATATTTCATGTTATAAACAGTTTTATAATAATTAAAATAATTCATAAATATATGCAATTTCCAGAAATTATATCGTTATTATAATAACTAAACACCTTTCAAAACTCTAGACGTGGTCCACAATAATTTTTCATAGTTATAAGAACGCATAATCCGTACAAGTTCAATGGGCCCTTGCGAAGCTAGAATGATAAGTTTGCTTTCTTGATTTCCATAAGCCAAAATTTGTAAACAGTCTGTGACAATGGCTAAGAATTTGACATTGTTGCGTTGTAGAAGTGCAACCATCTTTTGTAAACCCCCTGCGAGACGCACAGCCATTTTCGATCCGTCTTGATGCAGCAGTAAATTATGCAAAGTAGTAATTGCATAAAACAACACGGATTCCATCGGCGACGACAGCAGTTTCACTAAAGCCGGAATACCGCCACTTTTAAATATGGCGAGTAGACCTTGTCTATGGTGGGACAAATTATGCAGAGTACCTACTGCGGCTTTGGTGGACTCGAGGTCGTCGCTGTTGGAAATGGCACGCACCAAGGCGGCCACCATTAAAGCGCTATTCATAATCGCATGACGTGATGCTTCTTTTTTAGACAGCTGGTGAACCATCATGGCCGCCTGGGAGACCACAACTTGGTCTTCGTCATTCAGGAGCTTAATTAACTCTGGAATGGCGCGCGTAGCCAGATCCGCGTCATCTTGATAATTGATTAGATTCTCTACTGCATGTTTCAGCATTTGGCTTGGTTCAGCCAAACGTTGAACAGCTGTTGGCTGCGACGGATCGAATTGACTTGACGGAATTTCAATTCCTTCTTCTAATGTTTCAGGAAACATTGCAGCACGCACACGTTGTGAACGAGTGTGATTCAACTGTTGACTGATTTCTGCAAAATCAAATACATATATAAATTCTTATTATTAATAGTTATGCTTTTTCATATCAACACATAGTAACTTATACTGATACTATAAATTTCAATTTTTAAAAGTTATAGGTAAGTATTATATGTAATATCGTAATACATTATTTATTAAAATATGAATTTGTTTAATAGTATTATTGCACATTATATAGGTCGAAAGTGTATTATAAAGTTTATTTATGTATAGGTAACTATTTATTTTTCTTATTTTGCTTACCTTCGACCTGATCTTGTGTAAATCCAGATGTAAATCCTTGATCCAGGTCAAACATTAACTGATCTCCTTCCATTTCATCTTCTTCTTTGCCAGACAACGATGGGGCCTGAGTTCCAGCTCCTGAGTGGATGCCGGAATCAGCCATATAGGAGTTTTGTTGCCACATAAGGGTTTGTTCTTTAGGACCCATCGGCATATCATTTGGATTTTGATAATTTCCATGAGACACTAAACATTTTTATGAATTCAAATTAATTATATAAGTATAGAATAAATTCTTAATAACTAAAATAATAATTCAACACACTGCATTATTTTATTTATTTTAGCGCCGAACTTACTAGGTCGTGATTGATTTGATAACATTGGATAACTCATGATTGTAGTGGGTGAGTCAGTCCCAACACCTATTATTAAAAAATGTTTTATTATTATATTATATACATTCTGTATTTATATTTTTGTAAACTTTGAATATTGTTTAATGTAATATATTTTAGCATAGTTCAATAACTTGTTTTTACATAAAAAAACAACAAATTTATGTCAATGAATAATATATAACAATAACATTTATTTATTATGATAATGGATTGTAACTAAATCTTTCAAACAAAATTTATTTTTATATTTTTTATTAATTAAAACTAATTATTTTTTTATAATTATGAAATCAATCAATATTTAATTTCATTACTGATGAAATATAAGAATAATATTTAATCTTCAAATTTTAAGATATTTATTTAAACTTATGTTATTAATATTATATCTTATATAGACAGGTAAAAAACTTAATTATGAAAATATCTTTTATGTTAGAAATTTATATAAAATATTTCAATGAAATATAAAACTATTAAATTACATTATATACAAAATTTTAATTCATTGTCATAATATTCCAATTGTAATTCTTGTCAGAATTGAAAAATAATTTTATATATTGTTTTATATTAATTATACAATTCCTTAATTATAAATAAAGGTAACGAATGTTAAATATATATAGACATATTTATTAAAAATGTATAACTAGTATGTGTTTTTACAAAATTTTGAACATTGCTTTCTGATTTATCATATATGAATCATTAAACAACACTTTATATTCCCATCATGTGTCAGTGTACAAGAAACACTTTTCTCGAGACAGAGACAGCATTAACCGATTACCACTACGATTACTGTTTCTAACGAATTTCTCACAGGTTGTGAATTCTGTGAAGTAAATAAAACCACTTCCCTCGAAACGCGTCCGGCATTCATTAGCTACGTTCAACAAACAAGTGTTCATACTTTATAACGATTGGACGGATGAACGATTCTTGTGTCAAAATGTAATTTTTGGTTCATCTTAGAAAACATTATCAATGAGTTTTATTATTTTAATAATATTATATATCACGTTAATTACTTATGAATTTAGTATAAAACAATATTATGAATGTCAAAATTAAACTAAATGAATACATTTATACCCTACTCTAAAATGAACATAATAAATATAGAGTTTATTAAAATATGTTTATTTAACTTCGCTAATAATTAATTGGATTTTTATTGCTAACAAATTCCATTCTAATTATTTCGCTTGATATCATTTTTTGTCATTTAAGGTTTCATGGCAAATACACACATAGATTTATTTATTTAGTTTTGTAATAGAACTTTGCTCAATTTCATAAAATCGAAGATAAAACAAGATAAAAGAAACTTTAATATTTTGACGTAAAACAAAGCCGAGTCTGTCGTATCGTAGTTTGACTGTCGTATGAAACGTAACTCCGTAAACATAAAGTTCGATAAATTTGTATTCATTTTTATGTAACCACCTTCGATTTTTGCGCAATAAATTCTATTTGTAATATAATTTTGAAAAATACGGATGCGAAAATCGAAAACAAAGAACTCTGTCAATGGAATACGAACACCATTTTCTCGGTAGCCGTCAGCAAGGAGAGATGTATAGAGGAGGTGGGGGCGGCGGGACATCGTACCGCGTATGCTGTGTAGATTTTCACGCGACACACCCAGGAATATTGTTCCCAATTCTTAGTATCATTTAACAGCCGTGCATTTCATTCAATCTGTACTTACCGTTTCAACCTTCCGCTCGTTCGCGTCGAATGTGAATCGGGATTTAAAAACGTACCGCAACTCAAACGACACAATTTACAAATGCAACCTTTCTACTTTGCGTCGCTTTGCGTCTCCAACACTGATCTCGCGGCGCAGAGAGCACTAAGATGGCGGTGGGCGACGCGCTTCAATTTCAGATATCAGCGCCACCTGTCGACAAGTCAAATGCTATTTACTTATAGGCGCCCGCGCGAATGTTGGTCCAGGGCAAGATACGCAGGCTGTTTTTTTTATTTATTTTGGAAGCATTTATTACTTTTATTGTTATTAATGTTTGTAAGACATAAACATATATATTAGTATGTTAGATAAAGATGTAGATCTACTTGCAGTACTTACAGTAAATTAAAAAAATGTGCACACAAATCATACCTCGTTTTAAATTAATGGATATTTATATTTACATTTTTTTCTTTTGTTCTGAGAATATTGCAAAAATAAAGTTAATAAATAAAGCTTTGTTAAAATCCCAAATCGTTTAAAATAGAAATTAGATAGTATTATATGAATATTATATTTAGTGAATGATTTTATATCAATAAAACCCAAATTTTCGTATTGTTGTAAATAATAAAACTTATCATATCTGGAAACCGTATAATGTTACTTGGGGGTCTATTCTTGAAATGCGACGACCGTCATCGTCGTCAATTGACGACGTATGAAAACATACATAGCGGTTGGCGTTCTATATAAAGTTCATGATTGTGACCAACCTCGCAAAACGGTATTTCTTTTATTGCAAAGTAACAATT
>JABFQC010006822.1:0-10508 GCA_022817085.1 Psilanteris sp. ZL-2020
AGCGTTGACTTTTTTTACAAGAACTATTACATATAATATATTATCTCATATTAGTTGTATTTCTTATTAAAATCATTTTTCATTTTTTCTTTTGACAATATTTATCTGGAATTTGTCAAACACACATATTCAGTAAATCACTTTGATTATAATAAGAAATAATTTTCTCTTCATACTAATTGTGAAATTTGAATTTTGAATTAAAGACACAAAATCATGTCTATTAATAAAACACTTTGACCGTTATATTTGCAAGTTTTTTAAAATAATGTTTGCTCGCGTCCTATTTCTATTTGGATGTATGTATAATTGAATTTTATCAATTTGATGATTTATTAATTTATTAAATGCATAAAAATTATTCAGAGGATAATTTTATTATTTTAATAATTCAATGAAAAAGAAATATGTTAATAGTTGTCCATTTATTTTACTTTAACGTATTAATCTACATTTTGTATTACACGTGAAGGATAATTCTCGTAAATTTTTAATAATTAATCATAAAATTAATTATATTATATGTATATTTAATAATTTAATGTATACAATATACATAATACGCAACTATATGTTTAGCTGTTTTATGGCATAGGAATTATTTTAAATGTAACAAATTTTATATTTTTCCGCTAACATTTATGTTTCTTTCTCTATACCATTTTCTTCACTTAATGGTATATATATATATATACCTAGTTATATCGTTGCAATGTAAATTACTTCATCAAATCACTCACACGTATAAGAATATATAAATGTAAATAAATTTCAACAAACACATTCACAAATTTGCCGCCGTAACGAGATATATGAATGAAAAAACGTCTTTTTTGCATCGATCGAGAAATATAGAATGTCATAAGCTGAATCAATCGTAACGATATACTATCCAGTAACGAGGCAACCCAATCAACCGAATTCCTTTGACAACTGTTACGTCGTTAAATTCATGAAATAAATACTATTCGAAAGTCACATTATTTGCTTAAGATTATATACACTGCGAAACCGAGCGCCATCGATGCGTCTTATTATAAATAACAAAACGCTTCATTAACTACGTACAATCTGTGCGATATACTCAGCACGTCGTATCCCACTTTCCGAGCTTGTACGATAAACGCGATTGATGCAAAATTAAACAAATTACAATTGTCCTCGGTGTGTGGTCGCGTACAAAGGCATTTTATAATCGCGAAAGAAATGACGTTAAACTGTAAGACACTTTCATTACACTTATTGCCTTTGCGCCGCGGCGTCGTGCTATTTGTTTTGCGGAATCGCAATGACAAAGCGGCGGTAATTAATTCGCTTAATGCCATTACTCGGAATGTAATGAATACCAATTTCCGACCGATCGCGTCCGCCAGCTGTATTCGAGAATCGCGACGAATTCTCGTGCGGCGCGCGGATTGATTTAACATTACACGCGATTACCGCGATTACGGTAATAACGAACGGCTGATTATTTTACAAGTCACAAATCGTCCGCGAACCGCCAAAGCGTAAACACGGCGAACGCAGTCGAGATGAAGCGCGCGCTCGAAGCGTCGGATTATTGCGCAAATCGTGCGCGCGTCCATTTTCAAATCGGCAAAAGCGCTGGTCCGAATGGCGAATTCACGCGCGCGTGCAAACAAACGGCGCGCGTCCGTTTTGCATATCCCGCGCGAGCGTGGGAGGGATCGCGATTGCGATATTGGCATTTTATTGCGCGAAAACGACTGCAATTCATGCGTTATTAATTCAGTTTGTTCGTAACATTGAGCTTAGAA
The DNA here is from genome assembly GCA_022817085.1 of Psilanteris sp. ZL-2020. Classification (NCBI taxonomy): domain Eukaryota; kingdom Metazoa; phylum Arthropoda; class Insecta; order Hymenoptera; family Scelionidae; genus Psilanteris; species Psilanteris sp. ZL-2020. Next base: position 1,779 of record JABFQC010006822.1, read on the forward strand.
AATCACGTAGCTTATTTAATTATTATATCCGATCGGCGCGGGACATACCGCGCTGTCGATTTTGAGCATACATTATTTAATAACTCGCGGACTACGCGCGTAGCGCGTATATAACGACGTTTTAATTCTCGGGCGAGACCGTAGTTCAATGCTTTACGATCGGTTTTGAAATAAATGATTACGATTGTGCTCATTGATTCATGTTTATTTAATTTCGCGTAAGCCAGATAAACGTTATTCGTTTCGCGCGAATTTGGACGGATTAAGAATTGCGGGGAAAAACGCGTATCAACGTTTATATGCGAAGCTATGTATGTAGATATATATATTCTATATATACGTATAAGATCGTTTGTCACAGACCAGCGTTAAACATTGGTATAAACATGACACGGTTTGCAATAAAATACGCGACAAAAAGACGCGTTCAAAGCGACTCTTTCTGCAACGCATTAGTGCACGCGACGTACGAAATATTGTTCAAACTTGACACAATTTTTTGCGAGCCTCGTTTACGGCTATTCTATATGTACAGCGCGTGTCTGTTTTATATTAAATATTTGCAGTTGTTCGTTTATGTTATTAATAAATCCCGCACCAGTTACGCATATCCCAACGCGTGTAGTTACCCTTACTGTCTACACATTGACCAATGTGTAAACAGCCGCCAGTCGTCCCTTTCTCTCTGACCCTCTCTCTTTCGTTTCCCGTCCGTCTCTCTCGCGTGCGAGCGAATGTATACTAAAGAGCAAAGTTCTGCTCGGTTTGCTGCGGTCGCGCGCTGCGACAGGCGGCTCGACTGCGAATACCTCCGCAACTTCCGTCGACTTCGCGATTTGATTTCCGCTCCGTGTAACTAATTTATTTACAGCATCAATTCTCTCCTGGTAGTTGCGCGACGCTTTCTTAATAATGATTTGGTCAGTCTTTGGGTCGCATTTTGCAATGACAAAAGCTAAAAGTCAGACGCACGTGATGCCGGTAATGTGAATTTGTAATTTTAGAAGGAAAAACAAAAAAAAACTAATACTACACTAAGAAAAATAAAACATGAAAAATTACTGTTTATAACAGTAGTTTGGGGCCATATAATACAAATCGTCAAAATTTACTGTTTTTAAAAGTAATATATTATTATAATTCAATAATTTTCTATGTAAATAACTTGATTTTTTGCTGTTAAAACAGTAATTTTTCATGTTTTATTTTGAAATATATATATAAAATTAGTCAAAATTACGTGTATTTTTGTGAAAATGTGTGACACATTTGCTACACTGAGAAAAAGATTCGATAACTGTTATGAAATGTATTTTTGAATAGGAGCAACCACATATATGATAATATTTATTGCTTGGAGTTTTATTTTTATGTCGCATGTAATAAACTATTAATAAATATAATTTATATGTAATAACAATTAAACCTTTTTTTCAGTTTACTTTGATGAGTAATTTTTAATACTTTTTTTTTTCGCCGTGAAGATCGTCGAGATATTGAGTGATTGTACGATTCGTATTGTAAAATGGTATAAAATTGTACTGGGTGCTGTTTTTAAATCGCGACGAGAAAAGAGTTACGATTTACAATGTCGCGCAGTGCGCAGGTGTAAGAATCGTAACCTGAGTTTTGTCGTTGTGTCATATTGCATTTGGATAGCTATCTGTTTTCGCGTTTTAACTTTGAAGTAATGTGATATATGTATAGTTAATAAACTAATGTATTTAAATTGATTAATTTCGGTCGATAATTAATCATTTGATAAAACGTTAATTTAATGGAAGTGAAATTTCGTTTTCACGATAGAATAATGCGTAATTTGAACGGCATTGTAGTTTATTGCTTCAAGTTCTGTACACCGAAATGCATTTATCTTGCAAGATTCACTTTCTTATCCCGTGAAGATATTATGCAAATTTTAAATCAACTGAAGGAAAATGACGAGCAATACGAAAATTGACGCGAAGCCAGGACGGTGCGAAACTTTTGTTAGCATATTTTATGTTTCAATGATAAAGTTTCTAATTAGTGCAGCATGTTAATGCAATTGACAACAGTTGCGAAATTTTTCTAAATTTTTGCTCGCAGTAATTTCGTCGGCGTTTGTTTTATTATAGCACCATCCCTTTTTACTGCACAAATTTCAGCGGCCGCATCGTAAAAGTTCACTTTTAATCGTGTCACCGAATGCCAGTTCAGGTAAACGAGTTTCGACTCCAATTTCGATGAAAGTGTAATTCATACGAAACCTCCGGTGTTGAATTCATTTTGGGAAGGGCATGCGAATAATGATATCAAATTTAAAGTTCATTTGAATTTCGGACAATAAGAGTGCGCGCGTTAATGACAGTCTTACGGAACAAAAAGTCTGCGTTGGATGATGAAAATAAATTAGGTTTCAATTAAATTATGCCGGCGTAGTTAATGTGTATATATATGTATAGTAAATCATTAATCATTAATAAATGCTTGAAGTGTAATAGCGCTGGAGAAACAATTTGTTACAACTGATATGTCCAAATAGATTATTTATACTCACGGAAAGAAATACGCGTGGTATTATTATCATTAATTAAAAAGTAACTAACAAAACAAACGATGGAAGTTAGTTAGGTTTGGTCGAAGCATTTTTTATGCTTACGAATAATCTTTTTAACGGTGATTTTACAATATATGCATTATTATAGCTTGTATTATCTTTCATGTACTTATGTTACATATATGAGTAGATAGTGATGACTTTGAGATACAAATTGAAGTAATTAAATTTATCAATTACAAGGTTTCTTTAATATGTTATTGTTTTTGTTAGTTTTTATTATTATTCATGTAAGTACACTCAAAAGACAATTTAGCTAGGATAACACGATATGTGCTGATCTAATCATTTTTGTGTTCAGACAACACTTACTTAGTGCAAATAGTATGGCCAGTGACTAGATATACGCAGTGTTATTTTAAAACTAACAATTGCTAAACATTAAATTGAACGTGCAGTTATTTCCGAGCAGTTATTGCAATTTGTTATAATCCAAAATAAATTTTTGTCTGCTCAACATACATATATTTATATATATCTAATAGTATTATTAGTAAACTAAGTATTGATTTGAATTTTACTCGTTTCAAAGAAATAGGTTACTTTATTATTTTTTTTAAATCTTTAAGTTACAAAATAAAAATTTCTGTTTAATTATAAAACAATTGTAATTTGTGTTATTCTAATGCAAAATATGCCCTGCTATAAAACTCACAATCTAACAAATTGTGAAATGCGCGGTAGTCTATATATTTTTTGTGTGTAAGTATATGTAGTCGTGGATAAATAGTACGAATATATGCAAATAATATAATTAAACATTGTTTATAAGAATTGAAGTCTTGAGATGGATTTATTCAAGAAACAACGTAGTTTGAGATTTTTTTTTCTTTTTTAATAATCTTCGTATATGAAGCTTCAAACGGATTATGTTTTAAAATTTAAATCAAATGGTGATTATTGCGACCTTCTCGCGTTTTAGTTTATTATTTTCTTAGTAATTAAACAGATCTTTACCTCCTCGTTTATTCGAATTTAATAATCATATCTTTTTAACTGAAGATGAACTTCTGCTTTCGCAACCCGAGCTTAAGACTGCCTCTTACTCCAATTTCTCTCCGATATACATCTTTTGCAACTTGTCGCACACTGTACAATTGCCATTGAAAAAGTGACTAATTGTTACTACACGATAACAGTTATTACATCATCAAAAGCACACGCACCTTATCTCAACAAAACATATATATTTATTTGTTTTCCAGACACAAACGTAACAGTTTTCAGGCATTCAAGAATCGAGAGCGCAATCCATTAAACGCGGTTAAAACATCGACAGCAACATAAACATGATAATAATCGATCCGCGAAGCACTTTGACACTCGTGTTCGATTAACATGCTTTTCCGATGCGTAATATTATTTGGTTTTTTTCTTCTTCTTTATTCTTTTTTTTTTATCGAATCGTCCGCGCGACGCGTCGCCGGTATTGCTATTGTTTTGCTTCTCCTCGGTCAGACACTCATTTCTCCGTTTGAAATTGCAAAATAAATAACAATCATGTAAAAATGATCCGTCAAAGAGTGCCAATTAAGCGCGCGCAAATAAACCGGCGGAGTTGCAAATGACGTAACTTAGTCGTGCAAGTTCCGTTGGTCGGCGCGCAGCTGGACGAGTAGCGCGGAGAGTTGCAGTTGTTAAACTATACTTGCGGATTGTTATATTGCTATATAGAGGAGCAGAAAGAAAGGAAGAAGAATACAAAGTCCGGTCAGGATATAGACCCGCTACGAAGTGTGCACAACAATGGCCAAAGGGTCGTGCATGCTGCCCAGATGGTTAATCGCTGTCGAAAGACGCGAAGCAACGAGATGCCCGGGCCGTTCAGGAAATGGATCCGAGTATCTCATAACGCACGAGAGCGTTTGCTTTTCCGACATTAAGTTTCACTTAAACGACAATTTTATTGGCCGCGATAACAGGATTTATTTTACGAATGCGTTCTACACAATTGCCCCGCCGGACCGTCCTATGCGATTATTTATCCCGCACGAGCTTATATATGTGTGTGTGTATATATATATATTGCGCCTTGATCACTTCGTTTCGAACACGCGACTATATATATACGAACAATTAATCCGCGGTTTCTTTATATACGAGCTAATTATTGTTATTACGGGGTAATAAAATAGCTCTGCCCCCCGTGTTATTATTATGTCCCGCGCGATGATGCTCGGGTAAGATATTAACTATCGAAGCCGCGTAAGTTGGCGATTCGAAAGCACGCGTATTAATAACATCGTTAATTTAACAATTCAATTTCAATACAAGTCCCATTTGTGCAGTTTGGTGTCACGTTACCGGTAAAAATTGGTGTTTTTAAACCGTCTTCGGTGCGGACGAAATGAGGGGTAATTGTAACTAAAAAAATTGATGTTTGTTTTAATATATATATATATATATATACATATGTGTGTGTGTGTATACACTGAGAAAAATAAATTATGAAAAATTACTGTTTGTAATAGTAATTTGGGGCCATATGATAAAAATCGTCAAAATTTACTGTTTTTAACAAAAAAATTAAGTTCTTTACATAGATAATTACTCAATTATAATAAATATATTACTGTTAAAAACAGTAAATTTTGACAATGCACTCAGAAAAATGTTTGGTTGAATTGATCATATTTTGGTAAATTCAGTCATATTATATGGTTAATATACGTTCAAACCTATATTTAGTTGAATGAACCAAATAATTCGTTAAAAACGGAATATAGTTAATTTAAACAAATATTGGTTTAACTTAACCATACAATATGGTTATTTTTAACAAATTTAACCTCAAAAAATACATGTATTTTCAGAATATGGCCAATTTAACTAAAAAATTGGTTGATTATTCTAAAACATGTTAACCAAAAAATTTAGTTAAACATACTATATTATTTTTCTGAGTGTACTTATCAGTTCCGCATTTCATTTCGCCGCGATCGCGTCTCGACAGTTTACGCGATGTCCTATCGGTTTGTGTTTAATTGTGCCGTTCCGTACGTGTGTTCAGTTATTATTTCGCCTACTTGAGTTAAATAAATACATACATGTTACGTACGACAGTAAATATTATTTTTATATAAACATTTATTTATTATGTGTTTTAATTTTTAATACTAATTTACCAAAGATTTATTAAAATAATATGTACATCTACATTATATTTTAAATATCCCAGTAGGACTTTGCCAGAGTAGGGACAAATGGCCCAATTCTGACACAGCACTGGCAGCCAGACTATGGCAACCAGGTTTGTGCCAGCCGCGGTAATACTCCGGTTAACAACCGAAACAGTACTAAAAGCGTATGCACCCGGAGTTGTTTTATATTGAAAACCAGTACAGTTTCATATTCGTGCCAGTTCTAATGCCAAATCACTGTTGGATGATTGAGGCAGTAACTGTACTATGGCAACCAGGTTTGTGCCAGACTATGCAATACTACGGTTATCAACGGAAACGGTACTAAAATTGTATGCTTGCAGAGTTGTTTTATATTGAAAACCAGTAGTTTCATATTCGTGCCAGTTTCAATGTCAAATCAATTTTGGAAGTTTGAGACAGTAACCGTACTATGGCAACCAGGTTTGTGACAGCCTCGGTAATACTCCGGTTAATAACCGAAACAGTACGAAAAGCGTATGCACCCGGAGTTGTTTTATATTGACAACCAGTACAGTTTCATATTCTTGCCAATTCTAATGCCAAATCACTTCATTATGATTAAGACAGTAACTGCATTATGGCAACCAGGTTTGTGCCAGCGTTGGTCGAACTGCGATTAACAAGAAAAATAGCAGTAAAAGCGAGTTCAGTATTATTAACGCAAATAATAGTGACAGTAAGTCGATCGAACTTCGTCAAAATTTACAAGTAACGTACCAGAGTAGAGACAGACATGGCACTTTCTAATATAAGAGTCTAATACAATATTAAAACATTATACTTGTGATTCAAACAAGGTCATGGTACGATCAGCAACGTCAACATACTACAATTAAGGTTAAGCAACATTGGCAGTGATTATTATGTGGATGGGTGACCGGAGTCAACAAATGCTTTATAAGAATAATTATATTTTCAGAGACATAATTAATTAAATAAATATATGTACCTGTGAGTTATATTATAATAATAGGTGATAATATGATAAATGTGAGAATATATTATATGTGATGTATAATTATATACGTCATAAATATATGAGTGTGAGTGGACAGTATATGAGGTATGTGTAAGAATACGTAAATGTGTATATTTCTCCAATACCGAACTAGGCGTTTTTTTTAGTTAGCCAGTACTTTTCAATAAAAGAAACGTTTTAATCCAGTATTAGAAACGTTGCAAACCAGTACTAGGAATGTAGTAAACCAGTACTAGAAATGTTGTAAATCAGGCTGAGTTCTAAAATTGATTTTCAGCTCTTTTGTCTTTGTCTTAATTATTCGTTTTCATATTTTTATCTCATTATTTCAGTACTGAAAGGTCGCTTTAGAACTCAGCCTCAGTACTGCCCTATAATAGTGTTACTAGTACTTGGCCGATGTTATAACTCCAAAGCTGTTTGGAGAATGGGCCTATACGGGTTTACCATTGAGTACCAATACTGTCATCTCTGATGCCATATTTGTGCCAGTACTGGGCACAGTACTGGTTTATCCTTAAGAATTTCAATTGCTATTTGAAGATATTTTAAATTTCAATTTGGATAGAATCTACAGAAATTTAGATTAAATGTGTTGTATATTAGGCAACATTATTTAATGTAAAGCTAAACAGAACTTTCACGTTAATAATTTTTTAAGAAGATTGATAATAGCATAGTTCTCCACAAATAAGCTTTGTCAATGATACAGTATTATTATATTTATAACAAAATACTATATTTATTTATAAACGAAAATGTATTTCAAAATTTTTTAGGTTATATCTTTGTCATTTCATTAAAATATACGTTAATATAATTTACTGTTGAAAAAAATTAACACCATCCAATCCGAATTTGTCATATCTGTAACGTTATAACTTCTATTTTACGAAATTACATAATGATTATTAAAATTACGTATGATCAACTACGCTAAATATAATGTAAATAATATTAAACGTAATATTACGATTGCATACTAGTTCTGTTATGTTAATTTTGAATAATCTAATAATAATCACACAATATTTACGGTATATTTCGCATTCATACAATGTAAGTAGTTATCTCCGTGTATACTGTTCTGTGGAATAATAAAAAATATCATAAGATAATAAAAAAGTTTAAAGAAAAGTAAATAGGGAATAGTTCATTTAGTGCTTGGAACTAGAAGACGCGAACGAGCCGGTTTATTAGATAAAAAGTGATAATTTTTATTAATTAAATTTTTAATTTACCAATCGTACCGAAATTATCAAAATATTTTTTTAACCACAATATACGCACAACATATTTTATTAAATAGAAATAATTTCTAATAACTATTACTCAGGTTACAGAAACTATGTTGTTGAAATCTCAGAATGATCAAACAATCATGAATATCTTTACTCGGAAACTGTACTGTAATAAATCGATACAAATCTTTAGATAACATTTCAATGGTTTTTATAAATCAATAATTTCTTATTTCTGTGAACTATTAAGAATATGTTTATGAGAGATTTATTTATCACTCGCGTATCGTTAAATTCTCGCTCGGAACTGGTCTCAAAACTACTAAAAGTCAATTCGTGTACGAACTAGTATTCTCAAGGTCTCGCTCATACAATAATACGGTACTGGGCTTCTCTAGGATCGCGTGTTTTGGGTGTGACTAGATTTTTAAAGGGTTTGGGGGACGTAACCCCCCCCCCCCGCAATCCTTTATGAGGTTAGTCGACCACTCGATGTGCTCCGCCAAAACAATTTTGCACACCCGCAGCTAGAGCGCACAAAAGTCGCCGGATCTCATAAACAACCGGAGGCAACATATTTATGGATTAATGTAAACATATATTCAACGGTTTATTGTATATATATATATATATAATCATGTCAGCCGGTGCTTAATGGGACCCGCCACTTTCGGGCTCCATAACTACGGGTGTGCAAAATTGTTTTTTCGTGGAAAATATGGCTGAGCGCATCGGACGGCCTTCGGC
>JABFQC010006823.1:0-10508 GCA_022817085.1 Psilanteris sp. ZL-2020
TAATCATATTTATAGTTATATTATAATGAATCTGCGTCAGATTTAAAAATGTTTAAAATATAAAAATATTATACATACAATGAATGGCACATATGCGTGATTGTCTTTATGCGTGTTCTTTGCGGATGTCGAAATCTCACATTATAATATGATCCTTGCAAATAATAAAGAGCGTCGATGGAGATTGAGTTCAAAATAAATCAAATAACACCACATATCGATGTCTCGTTTCATTCATTATATATATCACATTATACATAGTTCATATTTTAATTAAATTCCATTAATTGACGAATCATAATACTTTGAACGAACTCAAACTCAGCAATATCTAATAACATTACATTTCATAAAATTTGTTTACGAATTATATAATAAATATCATAATCCTGCATCGTAAGGAAATTTTGCGCATTAATGTACTTCTTGACTCTATAACGCAGTTGCACAAAAAACTCAACAAAAAATGTGTTCGATTAAAATTCATTGATCGCTTGAATTAAATAATAAAACTCAGAGTTCCTCGTATTCGGGAAATCTGAGAAATTCCAATATCTTGTCGGTCTTTGAACTCGGTACTTGCTGAGCCGGAAAATGCTATCGCTTGAAACTCGATCACGATGTGTAAACGTAACAGAACTGGGAATAATTTCAAACCATTTTCTCCTCTTAACTATATAATTGCCAACCCGGAGACGATAATTCAACTAGACTTGCAATAAGATCTTTTTGCATGGCGCGCTCGCACAGCATCTTCAGATTAACATCTTGCAAGACAGTTCAAAAAATTATATATTTGGTTTGCCAAATGAATAACCTTTTTCTCTTCTTTCTTCTGGAACACAATTGCTACAAACATCACGTAGATTTTAACGAAAGGCTAATTAAGAAGTAAGTTAGTCCAATTAAAGTACGATGCCGCTTATCGAAATCAAGTTACTGTTGCGTAATTATTCTTCGGAGGAAATAATACGTTGTTTAATAACGACGAGACGAATAAATTACTTTGCATTTTCTTTTTCTTTTTTTTTAATTTATTACACGCTTCAGTTCGTAAAGAGGCGTGTAATAGGTCTTAAATGAGTTGTTAGAGTTTGATAGACACAGTAGTTAGGTCGTTAAGATACTATAGTATTTAGTTTAAGAACAGGACTAAACAAAGTGTAAAGGAGAAGCAAAGATTGAATAGAAAGAAGCGGTTGATATAACCGTATTCCATTGATATCTTTCTAACACAGATTATAACGGTTTGACCGAGTTACCGAGTCAGTATAAAGTCTTCCTTGCTACTTAGTTCGCTCGATAAAAACCTAAAACGAACGTGACTGCTGGCTTTCACGTTCTCTTCTTCATTCTCCATAAATGTCGAGGAACAAATCTACAAACATCCCGAAAGGTTGTTTTATTGCAATCGCCATTCCCCTTCTCTGCATTCAACTAAAATTCGGCACATGCGAGCGCAATGCGTGTAATTATAAATTCGGAAGATTATATACGTACATCGGCGAGCGTATCTCTCTCTATATATATATACACACAACGTGTATAATCATTTAACAAACAGCAAAGCTAAAGGCTGATCTTTGGCGCGTAAGATTTCAAAGATTTCAAGTCTACCGTTGACTTTCTTAACGCAACGGAAATAACGGCGCGACCGCGTTACCGAGTTTTTAGTCGTGCCGATCCTTTGCATTTGCCGAACAATACCAACCTTTGACTATGGCCTTGCATTATTATGATTATATTGCGGATCCAATAGCTCAGAGTATTCGTGCGATCGAATATCTAATTCATCTAGGCGAGGTCGACCAGGCGACTTTCGTTTAATAAATACGCGCGGAAAAGATTCGCGCTTTTTAAATCATTCGAGGTTCTATAGTGTTGTAATTAATACCCAATTATTGTGAAAAATAATTTTAAATAGAAGAATATTATGCTTCAAAATGGATTGGTTACGCAAAATTTATTCTACACTAAAATTTGTTAAACATATCTATATACGAAATATTTGATAAATAAAGTACTCAAGTTGGCGTGATGTTAATTAAGTTTGTTAAGATTTACATACGTTGCGTATATTAATATTAATATTTAATCGGGAATTAATATCTAATCTAATTGGGAAACAAATATCCGCAATTAAATTACGAATTTCTTAAGGTAGTTGTGCTGTCACTTCATAAGTCAAATTAAATATTACCCTTAAAAAATACTCAACTTATTTAAAAATCAACTACACAACTATATATAAATACAGTTAATCTAAACAACAAAAACATACATTTCATCATAATGTTAATTTCTTTATGTAATTAATTGACAATTTGAGTTCGATTGTTCAACTCAATCAAAATATCTCGGCTTAAGAGATAAGAATTTGACCAAAAAATCGATAATGTCATCAACAATATATATAAATTAAAACAAATTTTTGCAAAAACTACACAGCCATCTTAATCGAAATGTGATTGTATAGTATTGCTTATGGAACAAGTTTAATTACTACACTATAATATTTCTTTAATTATATTAATTGGCTGTGAAGAAACTGAGCCTTAAATAGTATAATTTCGCAACACCTTAAATGTGAATAATGTCATTGTCTATGATAAAGTTTACTTTCGTTAATTCAGTTAGTTAAATACTTAAACGAACATGAACCGTAGTAATGCGTTTTTTAAGATATATATGTGCCCGAAGAGAAACAAAGCGTAACCGTTTTTTGTCATCTGATTTTAATTAAAATGTTTTAACTGTAGTCGAGAAATTGTAAGAATCGTTTAAACTTCTGAACGAGAAATCGCGCAGAGAAATATAAAATCGACTTTGAACGGGGTAAAACTGAGGTGAAAGGCAAATGTGAAAAGAACGGCTGAGTATCTCGAGTTCAAATTTAAATTTTCCTATCTGAAGGAAACAAAGGTTTCCGTGATACAAGAGAGAGATTGAATCAAGCGATAGCATAGTAAAAGCTCTACGCATTGAAAGTAATTGAATTTGAAGAATAAACTTATTTAGAGTTGGGATTAAAAATGTGTCGATTATCTTCTGCTTGCAGATAGGTTCATACTGTCGGATGCGTCAGGCGATCAGATATTCCTTGCAACATTTCGTGTGACTAAAGGTGACTCATTCGCGACTGAACTCGCAGATCCATCCACCGAGGCTTTCCGTATAAGATCGCGAGAATATCGCGACCGATTAAATCTTGTATTCCGCAGAAGTGCGCTCAAATTATCTTTCATCACCACCGAGATTCTCGCTCTAGATGGGTGAGTGCTTATAGTTTATATACTTCTCCTATATTTCATTTTTTACACATTATTATTAACAATAGAAATTTTTAAATAAGTCTTTATTGCATAAACATTTTTTAAGATAATTTAAATTATTTGATTAATATTAACTATTAATATTAAATTAATATATAACTAAGGCGAATCAGTAAAAAGTAACTTGATTGGTGATTACTATTCTTTGAGGTAGTCTTCCAACTGCCATCATTGATTTTAGAAGTAATTATGTACCGCGAAGAAGGAAAACATCTTTTAATGGCAAGCAATTTTTATAGTGATATTGTCATGTTTCAATAAAACGATATTCATATCTAATAATAAACGTATGTAAAAGAAATATTTTTATTCATAATGCCTAAATAAAATGATCAGTTTTTGTAATAGGTATATATTGAGAAAAGAGTTTGTATAAACATTTCATTATTTTCTTTTCTCTATGAAATACTGTTTTAATGTAAGAGTTGAAAGACTTATATAATTTCAAATATTTTCTAGCATTGAAGGATTAGACCTGGTGGTACATTTTGATGTGAAATTTGATCCACGGTTCCAGACCATAGGACCATCCGACGTTGCCAATGTTCTCATGCAGGAGATCGTGCAAAGCTCTTCTAAATATTTAACTAATTTAACAATAGACCCTTTAAGTTTAGACGTTCAAGCGAGTTTGTCAGCTTTCAATGCACAAGAAGCTCTGCAAACAACTGTCTCTACTTTACCATCTACAACAACTGTATTGCCATCTAGAAAATGTAGCAAACTTGAATTCTCTTATTGTAGACACATATCATATAATATAACTTCTTATCCAAATATTTTGGGTCATAGATCGTTGAAGGAAGTCGAAGAAGAAATTATATCTTTCAGGTGAATAGCAATGAACAACTTATTAATACTACATTGTTTAGACTTCATTTAATTAGAATAATTCTCATAAAATAATGTTACATATTTTAGAGAACTGGTGGATGCAGAATGCTATAGATTGGCATATGATTTTATTTGTCAAGTACTTCAACCAGCTTGCTTACCTGGACATACAGAAGATATTATACAATTACCGTGTAGAAGTTTTTGTAAAGAGTTTTGGGCTGGTTGTGGTAACCGTTTGTCAAGCAAATTAAAGAAGGCACTTGATTGTTCCAAATTCCCCGAATATGCAGATTATGGAAGTTGTAAAGCTAAACCAGGTATCTAATATTTTATTTTATACATTCGTCAAAAATTCCTAATAAGATCCCTGAGGTACACCATAATTCATTTATAATGATTCCAAAATAACACCATTAAACTTTTTTTTTCTAGTAAAAAAAAGTTAGGAGCTGGAACCTTAGCCAATAACCCACCACAACTTGTAGATTTCAATGCCTTAAATGTCGTATTGAATGCCACTGTTTATACTTTATTCCACTTAAGAAGTAATAAAATTATAATATTGTTATAATTTTATTATAATTAAATATTATAAGTCAATTCTTATAATATTATTATAATTGCATAATAATTAAATATTATAACTAATATCTTAAATAGAAGAACGTATACACAGTGGCATTCAATACGACATTTAAGGCATTGAAATCTACAAGTTGTGGTGGGTTATATTAAAGTTAATAGATATAATTTAATATTTGTTTTGAATTAATTAATTAACTATTGTAAAAAATTATAAAATTATTAGTATGATTAATTTCAATTTAAGGTAAAATAAAAATTTTCCAAAGATGTAAATTAAATGTATATTAGACGTATATTTAACTATTGTAGAATTGATAAAATTATTCGTATAATTGACGCCAACTTGACGTAAAATTAACGTTTCTCTAATACATTTTTTATCGAACATTTAAACTTTTTTTTTACATACATTTTACGTTAGTCAAACGTTTCCCGAATGTCTATTTTACATACAAACGTTTTTTCATTTACCATTTTTTGAGGTTTTATTAACGTCAATGTGCTATACGGGAACAAACATCATAAAACATGTTTTTAAGCAACAGTTAAATTAATTATAATAATTTTTTGACGACAGGATGTGTTCAAAATCTTCAATCTAAGGCTTTATCGCCACGAATATGTGACGGCATAATAGACTGTCCTGATTTGTCGGATGAAAAAAATTGTGCTTATTGTAAAGATGATGAAATGCATTGTGGAGTCGGAAGAGCCTGCATTTCACAAAATAAAAGATGCGATGGTAATTTAGATTGTCCTAATGGAAGCGACGAAAAAAATTGCCGTGAGTATACTTTATAAGAAAACTTAATTGTAATAATTTTTTAATTATTCATATATATTTGTATATTTTCAGTTACTCTTGCTGATAATATTAAATCTATTAAGATTCAACCTTTGGATACACCACATCTAATAAAATATAACAGTGAAGGATATGTCATTTTTAATGAGAAAGGGATAGTAGGTAAACTTTGTACGGAGAATTTGAATAAAACTTTACCAAATAATGAAATGGAAACTGTTTTGGAAGCAGCAGCTGCTTCACTTTGTAACACTTTGACATTTTCGTAAGTTTATTCAAAGTTTTTTATCTCAGTTGTAAATACTAACAATTCAATTAATAAAATAATAGATATATTTATACGAGATTGTGAAATTTCTAATATTTACAGAGGTGTTAAAACTGTAGAAGTTAGAATTGATGAAGAAGATGATATTCCTTATGTTCATATGGAAGATCCTTTAGCAGCAGAAATATCGTTTGTACGGTCGTCCTGCGTAAGCAAGGAAGTGATGTATGTCCGTTGTCTAGACTTGGGTAAGAAATTTTATTTTTATTAAGTAGTAAATGTTTTTAATTTTATTAATCATAAATTAACTTAATACAATTTAATTACATAGAATGTGGAGTTCAAAGTCTTAATAATAAAATGGGATCAAAAAGTCAAAGTCTCAATAAAATGGCTGAACCTGGTGATTGGCCTTGGCATGCTGTTCTTTTTAAAGAAGATGTACATGTTTGTGATGCTACTCTTATTCATAGCAACTGGTTGATTTCTACTGAATCATGTTTTCAAGGGTTTGTTAAAATTAATTTGTAATTGAAATTGTTTTAAACTTATTATGAAGGAATAGTAAGCAGAAAATCATATAATAATAATATATACTGTACAACACTTACAAATATTTTTAATAAATGTTGATAGATCGTTTCACTAATTTTTAAAATTAATGATTTCTTATTTTATGAAATTTTAATACTTTTCAAATAATATAATTTATACATTTTTAAATACATTTTTATGTCTAATGCACTGAGAAAAAAGTTACAGCATAACAATATACATATTGTTAACAATTGTTAAAATTATCATATAGTCTATTAGGCATATATTGTCTTTTTGTCAAATCTTAAAATTACAGTGACTGTAATTTACAGACTATAAGTAGTTTTATTGAGTAAATTTTAACTGTATAAATTACTTATTTATTTTTTATTATTATTGACAAATTTATGATTTTTGACGAAATGAAAATGAATAATTTTAACAAAATCTTAGAAATTACAATAATCAGCTCTGAAGAGGTCATCAGCGCACGACGAAACGTTAGCGAAAGATTATGTATAAAAGAGCATAATAATTTTAACGATTGTTGTATATTATATTATGTATATTATTTAACAATTGCAATAAAAAGATCAAAACAAAATAATACAATTGTATTAGTTCCTCATGGTCATATTATGAATAATTAAAATGAAAATATTACAAATATAAGGAATAAGTTTTGAGAAATTATAAACGAATATATTTAACATATAGTTTTTTCTTTTAGACAACCAAAAGCTGAATGGACTGCACGATTAGGAACAATCAGACTGACAAGTTCAAGTCCTTGGCAACAAGAGAGAAGAATAATAGGTTTAATGAAATCACCAGTTGAAGGAAGTACAACTGTTCTACTAAAAATGGATCAACCTATCGTAGCTTTTTCTGACTTTATTCGACCAATCTGCCTTCCGACAAATGAAAAATTCATACTTACGGAATCCACTTATTGTAATACACTAGGATGGGCAAGGAATCGTAAGTTTATAACGACTTTAAAAGTTTTTTTTACAAATTCGAAAATACTTAATTTAACATCACATTTGTTTGAATTTATTGCTTTCAGGTGATTTATTACAAAGAGTGGAATTGAAGTATAGATCTATGGCAAAATGTGAAAATATTAGTATCGCATCAGTAAATAGTTTATGCACCGAATCACCATTTTCAACAGAAGATTGCAATGTACGTATAAATATTAAAAATAATTTAAATCAAACAAAATTTGTTTATTGTATACATATTTCTATTTATTTATTTATACTTTCTAAAGAAATGATTATTTAAAATTTATTTAAAATCCTTTTATACTACAATAATGACATTTCATTTACAATGATAATCAAAATCATTCGGTTTCAATATAAATTCATGGTATATAATTCTACAGAATTATAAAGGAAAGTTTTCTATAAATTTTATAACATGAAAATAAAAAATAATTAAAAAATTCACATTCAAATAACTGTAAATTATCCTTAATATATTTACAGGAAGAAGAAGTTGCTGGAAGTCCAATGTTATGTGTACAACCGGATGGACATAGTTGGGCTCTTGTTGGTGTAGGACGGTGGCGTATTGCATGTTCTAAAACTGGCACTGAACGACCACGATTATACGATCAAATCTCAACGAATATAGCTTGGATCAAAGCGACAATCAATTGAATTTAAATTTACAGACAATCTTACACATGTATATACATACAATTTTCGAGTACAATTTGGAATTAACTAGATCCAAATGTGTGTGAAAAATATTATTATTTCAAATTGTATTCGAAATAGATCCAACAAAACAATTGAAACATTGTTAAGTTTATAATAATTTAAATTTCTAAATCAGAAAATAAATTTCGGTTAGGTATTAAATATTTTTCTCGATACAGAGAAAAAAAAATTAAATATCTATTCAAGTATGTACCTAACGTGTATATTTCGCCATTTTAATGTGTATAAATTATACATAAAAGTATTACAATGCTGACAGAATTTCTGTATATAAAGTTTATCATTTTTTTATTTTTGGTCTATTTTAACATTCAAAACATTAAATAGTAATTAAATTTATATCTGTGATTAATAATTTTATTATTACATTTGTAGACTAAATAAATTACAATTATTTTAAACTGCAATGAAATTAATATTAAAAACTATGGTGAAATTTAATTACAATTTTAATTTTTATAAATGCCTAAAAAGACCAAACATTTAACGACAGACTGTGGCCTTTATAGAACAAAGAAACTTTTAACGTAGTAACGTTATTTGAAATATATTTTTTTTAAGTATTTTATTTTTTTAATGTAGTTTTATCATAATCTCATAAAATTAGTTATTATTAAATCATTGATTAAACCTGTAATTTATGCTGACATAATTTTATTTACAAATATAGAAACAATTTTTCGATAGACAGAAAACTGACAATTTCCTATTATATATATTATACACGTTTATGTTCTATGAAGGTAAACATGTTGTAAATAAATTTGCATCTATTGTAATGTAGTTTATATTGTTTCTATTTATTACAAATATATATATATAAATATTATAAAAATTTTATTATATGTATCTGTATAATTTAAAATAAAGACCTGTTATAAAGATTTAAGTGTTTTATTATTAATAGTGTATAGGTATACAACATTTTAAATAAATGAACAATATGATTATTTTGAAATAATGTAAGTTATTTATTACATTAATTTCTATTATTAATATTTTAATGGTTAATATTAAATCTTAACAAAAATACATTTATATTATTAACAGAGTTTAGCAAGAGAAAAATTTAAAATTAGTGCAGTATCTCCATTAATAGTATAAATTACCAAGAAGTTGCAAATAATGCATATCTAATAGTAACTAGGTTATAAGGATACCTTCTTTAGGTACTACCTAACTTAAATTAACAAGATAAAAGTTTAAGATGAGGTTTCCGCATTGACCACCTGTAAAATGGACCTGTCATATCCATTTGAGGAGACCACAGTCGTCTTAAAGCTTCGTATATTTCTGCTGGTGTAATTGGTTTCGTAATCAAAGTCTGAAAATATTAATCGCTTTTACATAAATAGTGAAGATGCAATTATTTTTATTATATTATATTAAGTTTTAAAATGTATTATTTACCTGATTATGTTGATAAGGTTTATAAGTTTTTGGATTACAATAACTAAATTGAACTCTATCTATAGAATCTCCATATAATTTCATTTGATCTTGTCGAACTAATAATGCAAAATCAACTATTTGAGCAACAGTTTCATATGCTAAATAACTAAGAATTATATAACCTTTTGTAGCAACTTTAAAATCACCTAAAAAGTAATTTCATGAGTATTATATAATTATATATATAATCAATTTTTATAGATCAATTTTTGGTCGAATAACAAAATTATTTTAATAATTATATAATAAAATTAAACTTTATAGTATATATTATTATTACTTTTTATCTTTATTATGATTGAAATAATTTTAAATAATAATGTTAATTAATACAATATAATATTATAATAATAATAATAAAAAATTGGTAGTTAATTATATCATCCAATTTAATTATATAGATAATTAATACTTATTATCACATATCATATTTAAATAACTTAATTTATTTTAACCATGAGTAAACTGGACTCTATTCCATCTTATGGGAATTTCGGTCGCAAATATGAAGTGAAAATCACCGACGGATCAGCATGGAATGATAGAGACCTATACCCGCTACCAGTCAATGGCGACATCTGGTTCACAGATGTCGCCAGGACAAGTAAAAGGATGAACATAGGGATCTACAACAGAAGAAAAGGATACAATGGTTTTTGGGTAGTGAATGGTAACGCCTCAGCACTAAAAGCTGAGATCGCATCCATACTCAAATACCCAAATTCATAAATAGAGAAAGGACAGGAAGAAACAGGATGGTGCACATATGCACTGATAGCAAATATGCATTAGCTGCTCTGGGAGGCTATTTTGTAAGTGATTATTCGTAATTTAATTGAAATCTAAACGTACTCCTGCTGTATAATGATTGAATATTCGTTCAGATTTCAATTAAACCACGAATAATCACTTACAGAATAGCCCCCCTGAGCACCACAACGGTTACTTGGAGCATAACC
>JABFQC010006824.1:0-10507 GCA_022817085.1 Psilanteris sp. ZL-2020
GACATATTCATTATGTTAATTTATAGCGTATTCTACATTAATTATAAAAAACACTATAATTCATTTTAGAAAGTACCTAAATTCTTACAAAATAAACATAAATCGGATAATTTAAAAAAAAAAGAAATTCAATCAGAAGAAAATTTGTGTAATCAATTACGTAATATAAGAATAAACGGGTTTTCGAAATTAAATTGCAAACATATCTCATCGGAAGAAAAAGATGAACTATTATTTGCAAGTTTATAATGAAATATTATATAATTAAAATGTAATTTTTAACTAACCAAATTAATTATAATTTATTCCATAGAACATGAAAAAAAGGTGGGATCAGTTAATGTTAGAATATCAGATGTTACCATTTATTATCAGTAATCCGCCTCAAATTAAAAGAAAATCTAATTTAGAAAATGCATTGAAGCAGCTAGAAAAGGATATTGATACGATTGAACGTCATAAATATCTTTTTGTATATGACGAAATTGCAAAAGAAAAATGAAAAAGGGATATAAAATAAATATGCAATTTTAAATGTAAAATGTATGCTTTATTTAGATCTTTACAATGTTCTTTGTAACCACATATTAATATAACACAAGAAATATTCACAATTAATCGTATTGTTCTGCAATATTACGAATACACGCCACGTTCTAAACATTTTTCTCTGGTAAAGGGAAAAAGAGAAAAGTAGTTTAAATCTACATTCAGGCAATTGATCACTTGGTAATTTCATATGTAATTTATCGCCTATAGTTGAACAATTTTCTGCATTGCATATAATAAAATGAATTTTATTATTCAAATATATTTATCATTAAGTACACATTGTGTAACATAATGTAGACAGAGTATTTTATTTTTATAAAAAAGATTCAATTAAATAAGTAACATAGAAAATATAATCAAAGATAGACGATATTTTACATGTACAATGTGATAATGATCAACATTTGAAGTTAAAGTATAATTCGACGTATTTCATTGCCTGTTAATTTCGTCAGTTAATGAAAGTGAGTGAAATTGAGGTACAATACCAATGCGCGTTTTATAATCTATAGTCGATGCAAAAGCATATTAAAATATCGAGATAGAAAACGTATGTCTGAAAACAAACTCATGCATTAATGATTGATAGGTCACCGCGTTTTATTATTTTTTTTCTCAATCGATAGAAAAAATATAATTTTCAACTTTTGTTCTTTCCTTACTGTCTCTGTTATTATGTACAAGTTATAGAATAGTGCATTGCGCAATAAACTTTTAGCCGTCATTTAAAAACTAATTGCCTCATTTCTTTGATCAAAATATAATCAATATAATTGAATGGAAGAACGTCGAAAAGAAATTGTATTTTAAAAATTTATTATGTTGAAGATTTTCAAATAGTAGAACAAAAATTATGGCTTAGTGCAGAAATGAGTTTGTTAGTCTTCAAAAGGCGTCATTGAAATGAAGCTTAAATACGGATATTGAGGTCAAGTATCGAAGAGGGATTCCTTTTTATCATTATGTTTTTTATATTAAATGTTAATCTTGTTCGTGCAATAAAATCATTCGTCTTGGAATTAAAGATGAGATTTTGGAATGTTTTGGAATGTTACTGAACTTTGTTATTAAAGAGCAATGAACATAAATTAATTAAAATGACTGCAATGTTTTATGTTAATATTTAATTATAAAAATAAAATATTTATTTAAACAAATAAAGCTGGCAATTCTGTTTAATGTTATTTTCATAAACAAATGTTAATTATGACAAAAGTTGGTTAATGAATTTATAATAATTATTGATTAAATATAATTTTTTTAATAATTATAAATAATTTTAAAAATGAAATTGTATTTAAATTTTTTAAATTAAAATATCGAATAGAATTATGCATATTGTGAAACTTGATATGAAAATGATATTTGCACCGAGCAAAATGTTTAGATGGCACTAGTAAACGTTCTTGTTATTTTGGATAAATGTTTTAAATTTCATAATTATTTATATGTATCATCTATACATTTTTCTTTATAAATATCTACGAATGAAATTAACCTGTCATACGCTCTATTTTTAGATTCATAAATTAATATTTTTCAATGAGTATATATAAAAAAATATAGAATAACTGATTCGGAAAGGACATCCTCTTCGATTAATAATAATTTTTCATCGAGAAGCCTAATTAGAATATATAATGATTTTTATTATATCATAACTATGGCAGTGAATCCGAACTGAAAGTAAGTGTTCGGTCCGCAAGAAGGTAATAAGACAATGCTTGGCAGTGATATGGACCATATAACACTTAATTATAAACATTTCGGATTAATTAAAAGCGCAATTGATTTTTAAATCTAATTGATTTAAATTTGTCTTTATTTAATTATTGAATTTATATTAAATTTGATAATCAAACACAAAGTTAAATTCACTCTGTGGTTTTGAAATAGTATATAATATTTGTCAATTTAGTAAAAATGATATAGCGATATATATAATATAAAAAATTGCGTCTATACAGTTGAATAATAAATTTATTTTTAAGAAATTATATTAATTTGTATACAAAATTTATGTTAACTTTTGTTTCAACAAAATGTTAATCAAACGTATATTTGGATAAAAAACTAATATAATTATATTTATAAATTTGATAATATAATTATTTCAAGAAGATTGTTTAACTGGTAAAATAATAATTGATTATATAAACAAAAAAATATTATATTATTTAAAAAATTTGATATTTTTTATTTTAGAAAAAGAGGATAATTATAAAATAAAATAAATAAATAGCACGTAATCTAGAAAATGAATATAACTTTGTGTATTTCTTATCGAACGTTTCTATAAACAAGACAAAATCTAGCTAATTTTGAAAGACAACGTAGAACAAAAAAAATGGCTCTCGTCGTATAAGAAAATTCCTCAAATTTCTCGTATTCGTTTGAATGAACATGTCATAATTATCAAACCACAAACATACTCTAAATACTACGCATATGCACAAGATACACCAATCTCGCATCTCATTCAGAATATAAAATACAGAATAATATATATTCGCTATAATACAGATTTTTCGATATATAAAAACAAATTTTTTATATATACTCGCATTACCACTTTGTAATAATTATAATATTGTTGATATACATATATATGTGTGGCATATATGTATACATCGCTTTATATTTACACAGGTATACACGCTCCATTTCATTCTCAACGTCAATTTATCAGACATTAAATCACTGTCTTGACTTTTCTTTGCTTTCGTTTGATTCGTGTTTTATTCGTCCATGCGTTTTCATCAGTTCAATATAATCACATTACATCTATTGTACATTGCCACGTTATTCGAAAGTTTCGAAACACGTATGAAATGCGGTCAAAAGGTTGTTTTTCGATCGCTTTTAGGATAATCAATAATTGTTTCTTTTTCCGATTTATACGGACTAACTCATTTTATTTTCAATAGTAAAAATAAATTTTATTATAAAAATTTACTAAATACTATTTTAAATTGTATAAATATAAATTAAAAATTAAAATATTCCATATTTAAAAATCTGTCACGTAAAAATACAAAATGCACCATTTATAATAATATTGAATAATATAAGTAAATGTAATCTAATTTATTGTATTAGTAAAATGAATATTTTTTTGATTAAACTGTTTTAAAGTAAATGCCTTACTATACTTTATATCGTTGAATAGATTCCTTTTTAAAAGGAGTAAAATTATACATATTTTATTTTACGCAATAAAATATGATTACTAAGACATCTCTATAATATAAAAAAAATTAGACTCTTGTATATGAATTTTTATTACTATTTTAAAACATAGAAATAATATTATTGTATATATAAAAATTAAAAAAGGGAAAGTTTAAGTGTAAAAACTTTGGCATTATCCCAAAGAACGGAATTCAAAAGACTGAATAATAACATTGGTTATAGTTATATTATTTAATTAAAATTTGGCAAATTCGTTTATTAAAACTTAGTAGTAGTTAATATGTTTACATCGTACAGGTTATTTTGACTTATATATTAATAAAATAATGGAAAGAATTGGCAGAAGACAATTCTTTGTCTTGGAATATAAAAGTAAAATTGGAAGTAAAAAAAAACTAACGCACAATCATTCTGTATATAGGTAAAGTTTTATGTATTATAATTTCGTGCAAAATTGTATTTTGCAGTCAATGAATATAATAAAATAAAAAGTAAAAAATTGGCAAAGATTAATTTTCAGCCTTTAATTTGTGTAAGTTGTGAAATTTTATAATCATTCAATATCATTTTTAATTTAAATTCATTGAAACTGTCACAGAATGTGTAACTTGATTTCATGGATGAAATTAGATTATATAGTAATAAACAAGATAAATTATTATTTTTCTAATGGCATTACCGTTATAATACGAGCAATAACAAATACTGATATTTCTCCACGAAGAGACGAAAGCGGAGAAAATTATCGGGGCTTTTCTTTGGTCCATCGCATTTAAAATGTTGTAATTTACAATCATTTTGCCACGATTTTTCATGAGTTCATAACATTCTATTAATCAAATATAAATTATATATTTCAATAATTTAAACCTTATTTTACATAGTTGCTATTATCATTAACTTTCAAATATTACACTCTAGTGTGAATTTTATTTAAGAAATATATCAGATGTCACATTAAAAAGTTAATGATAAAATTACTAGTGTAATAATTAATAATGTAATGAAATTGTTAATAATAATGATTATAGTATTCAGAATCTAATCATATTCATAATATAATATATATCAATAATAATAATAATATAACTATAAATTGAGTACCATAATAAATATTGAAAATATTTTTCATATAAGTTACCTAAGAACACTTAAAATTATGTTAAATTTGAAATTTTACTAATAACAATCCAAAAATTACTTTTCCAATACAGTGTAAAAGTTTACTAATATATATATACATATATATATATATATATATATATATATATATATAGTATTTGATATAAAGAAATATATAATTGAAATTAATGTTATTATCACGATATAATTAAATTTTGTCATAGTTGTACAGAATTAAAGTTTAATGTGACATGTTTACTGGTTTTGTAAAATTGATAATATTATTTCAATGGCGCCACACAGAATTTTTATTTAAAACGTTTTAAAAATTTGTATTTCTATTTTATAACAAACAAATTATTGTTACATCCTTAAAAATATTGAAATGATAAAGTAAGGTATGCTATTATTTTTCATTTTAAACGGTATCAAAACATTATGTTACCGTTTGTACGTCAATTAAAATGTAAACTATACTCCTTATATTACTATGAAATATATTCGTTATTAACAATATTAATATCACAAAATTTGTGTGCACAATATATGTACAATCAAATCTGATTATAATATAAATTGTATTCTCCAGCCATTGCTCGTGCACGTAAATAAACGATGATGTTTTTACAATCTTACTCAATATTTTGTTCATAAACAATAACGTGTACCTTACTTTTTTTTATAAATTTATTAAAATTATATAAACATTCGACATTACATTTGTTATAAACAAGCGTGAAATCCAAATGCAGTGAAATCAAACTTACACACTTAAGATTAAAAATATTAATGCTTATATAGATATATTCCTGGAAGTAACTTTTATGATTAGTCTTATATTAATTAAATAATCAAATCAGAACTGACAAGCACAAATCATTAACGAAAGAAAAACATTTTTCATTATGAACGCAATTTATTTTTTCATCTGTAATGTCACGTAGAACTATGAACTGTCATAACAACATATACCCTCAGCCCTAATGATCATTCAAACATCATCAAGTATTAATGCTGTTTTTCTTTATTTGTCTTGGCATATAAACCGAAATAACTTTCATGAGACATTTTGATAAAACTCATGTCTCACACTCAATCCCGGATACAATTAAATAAAACAGTACCAATAAAATGCGAGCAAAATGTTGTTGCTCAGAGGTCGATCGAAATGATTCGTAGGAACGTTTGGCGGTTGAACAGGACGTTCAAGAAACAATATCGAATCAGTTTAAACTAGCATTTCTATCGTTATCGATTGTCGACGGTTGTTTTAATTAAAATTTGTGATCGTATCACAAAAGCGAATCGATTGTATAATCATTATCTTAAAGTCCCACCGCGACCTTATCTCAAAAAAATTACATGTTTTAGAAGCGACGATTGAGCAGAAAGTAAATCGCAGTCGCGCGAAAACGCTACACAGGAGTATAATCGTGGTTCAAAAAAATTCGACCCGATAACGAAAGTCGTTGAACTTTTCGAACTAATTTTGCCAGTGTTAGGTATAATCCAAAAGCCTCTCGGGGGTTAATGTCCTAAATTATGCTGATGCTAATAGTCAGAATAAAAAGGAACTGTTTTAAATGCGAAGACAAAGCGCAAAAAATTTCTTTCAATGAGGCACTTTGTAGTCGCTTCTGAAACTTGTATTTCTTATATTTTCGTATATCAGATTTTCGCTAATTATGTATGTAAAACAGGTTTTCGGAATCACATTCAATTTTCTAATCAAAAGCTGAAATATTCCAATGTTCTATTTTATGTACATCAATTTACGTTAATCTAATTTTATTAATAATAATTGTAATGACAATGATAATAATACTAATGATAATAATAATAATAATAATAATAATAATAAAAATAATAAGAAACACTTTCTTAATTGTAATTAGCAAATTATTAAAACCAATTTGGTGCTTTTTCGTACCGATTTTTTTTAAAACAATTAGTACAATAAAATAAAACGTTTGAAGAAACGCACATATGAACGTATCGTTTGTGAGTCTCTTCTGAACACAAAACTATATTTAAACATAATTACAACTAATAAAATAATCAATTTAATACATTTCTGAATCAAATGCAAAATTATTAAATTAATTCAATAATTATATAATTAAAATAAGACGTGATATACATTAAATAAAAAAATGTTCGCAACGAATAATTAATTTAATAATATTGTCAAGTGTCGGACCGAGTCAAAAAGTTATTTAATTTTAGGCATTTGTTACCATTGGCAATCGGCATTCGGAGAATTATGACACACGCGCACGCATACTAAATACAATGACATGCCAGACCTGCCTTTGCTTAGTTTCATTTTGTTCGTTTGTTACAGTTAAATGTAAGCTTGTTCTCAAAATTTGTTTACATCCGTTGTTCATTGGTGCAAGTATCCAGGGCAGGCGTCGGCATAGATGTGCATCACAGAATAATGTGCCTGGCGCAGTTACGAGAATAAGTTAGCTCCAGATAGCGAGGATCTAGGATTGTCACACTTTGTTGTGATGTCTCATCTCATAGGCTGCGTTCCGGCTGCCTCCTCCGGAACCCGAATAGGCCCCTGCGTACAATTCGGGATGATTGGAGCGCCCGTAGTTGGGTGCGGCACTGCTACTGGGTGGCGCACTAGCTGTGGGAACCGAGCGATATCCTGCTTAAATATTACAAATTCTTGTTGTGATTAAGAACACGAGAGAAGGGTTCAAAACGATGGTTAAAGAATAATACAGATATGTATAGATTCGTGCTAGGAAGGATGATGAAGGGGTCCAGAAACATGTAATTTCAGTTCCGTCACAAATAATTTTGAATCTTACTATTGACATTGCGTGTTACTAATTTTTATTTAATAATAAATATACGCTTTATTTTCAGTTATTAATATCCAATGATACACTGAGAAAAATGGACTGTTGCTTTAACAGTCTGCACTGTACAGTTTAGACTGTAACAAATAGATGTCTGAAAAAAAGTAATAGGTCTTTAAAAATAAAACAAAATAAGTCTGGACTATTGCTACAACATGCTAAATGATTAATTCTTCATTCTTTAAGAATAATATTAATAAGTAAAATAAAATAACACATATGAAAATTAATTCATAATTTTAAAATGTCACAATTATAACATTGTCGACTGTACAGTCCAGAACTGTACATGTTTACAGTCCAAGACTGTTGGCGGAACAGTCTAGTCTGTTAATCCAACAGTAAATTTTTCTCAGTGTATCATTAAATTTGTCAAATTTATATTAATATTTTAGCTGCTCGTTATACCAAAAGTAACTTAATTTAATAATAATCGTTATATAAGCAATATGCATTTGTTAACAAACTGAATATAATTATTTGATAATTACTCATTACCAAGTTTAGCTGGTTTTAAACAAATTCCAAAATTAAAAACACAAGTTTCAAATTCAACAATTTCTAAATCTTCGCTTAGATAACATATGTATTGTTATTAATGTACTGTATATACTTATTTGTAGAATATAAAAGAGTTATAAAGTGATTAACATGCTTTAAGTTTTATAAAATATACATTATAAGAGTGTAATTTAAATATACATTAGGTTTAGATCAAGGAATGCATGATCCAAAATAATATCTTTACATTTTAAATATAAACATCTTGTCTTATTCAACTCAATAATAGTTAAATTTAAATCCAATAAAAATGATATAATTTAGGCAATCATGAATGTACTGACATAAAGCGACGTATTTGATTAGAAATAATCGTGCTATCGCACGTAGTTAGATGTCCTAATATTGGCTAAATTGGATTATAATGCAATTGTATGACCTGTTATCCATGATTGCTTTAAATAACTCAGTTCTATTCGTAATTACCAACTAACAGCTTTTACAGTTTGAAACAAAAAAATTTAAATTAATTATTTCAAAGCTTTACATTTAGATACACGTGTATGTTTTTAAAGCTAATGAAATAATTATGATCGTCAAAACCATTAATCTGCATGAAAAACCAAACAAATAAACAAAAAAAGTAGTCAACGCATTGCAGTATTTTGAGGGTTAAATGAATGACATTAAAAACTTTCAATCGAGCAACGTTCTCAGTGGCAATTAGAGATCGAAAATAATGTAATTTGCGAAACGAACAAATCGTGTCTCTGACAAAAATAGCCATAAACAACATCTTAACAGAAATATTGAATTAAAGCTCTAATTTGTCGCCAATATTTAAAAGCTTTGTTGCAAAACCACTTTAAAAATAAATCTTAGCCACACGCTTGCATTGTATAATATCAAAGTATTAACGTCAATTAGGTTAACTAAAATGAGTTGTCGTGTTAAAGATAAAGAAAGTGTTAAAATATGTAAAGAAAGAAATAATATAAAACGAAGAAGAAGGAGGAGGTGAAAAACATTTTGCAATTATTCACAGTCGAAAAAATCTATTGAGAAAGTTTGCGCTATTGCCGGCTGAATTCTGTTTTGGAAACTATCTCAAAAGAAGAGAAAAAAGAAGAATAGAATAAAATAAATTTAAAAAAAGGCAGCTTTTTCGCGACGCATACATTTGCAAGCAGAAGATACTCAAACTCGTGCTCGAAGAACTGATACGAATATCGAGCATCGCTAGGACAAAACGTCGCTAAAATACCAATGAGTCGTAAGGATGCGCACGACAGTTTCCACGGCTGAGA
The DNA here is from genome assembly GCA_022817085.1 of Psilanteris sp. ZL-2020. Taxonomy (NCBI): domain Eukaryota; kingdom Metazoa; phylum Arthropoda; class Insecta; order Hymenoptera; family Scelionidae; genus Psilanteris; species Psilanteris sp. ZL-2020. The sequence continues at coordinate 9,551 of JABFQC010006824.1, forward strand.
TCGATACGAGCAAATAGAAGTGAATGCATGAACTTTCATGGGCAAAAAATGTAAAAAGAAACGAGCAGGGATTCCGCGAGAGCCGTGTCATTTGACGAGTCGAAAATGCAAACTTTTGTTCCTGGCAGTCTTTGAGTCCCGAAGCAATTCAAGTTTTACTTTCATTACTCGGCCCCGCGGAAAAAACAGTCGCTGAATAAACAATGCGAACGAGCATGCAATTCTGTCCGTGAATTCACTTCCCGGTTCGCGAAAAACGATAGACATATTTTATTATGCTTCAGTGTAATATGCAAATCAACTTTTTCCCTTCATATCTTTTTATGTTTAACTTTCAAATTCATGACGTCTCGCACACTTTATTCCAATGAAAGATTTATAATGTTCTGACGTCAGTTTAAATGTACGATCACTAACAAGTCATTAGTTCGATTGGGTGAATCGAGCATGTTTAACGAGTAAAATATTTCGTCAAATATTTTCGTCAAATTTATCGCGGATAAATTGTACCCTTACAATACCCCTTACGGAATTAAACAAAAGTATCAGAAAGTAACAAAAAACGAAAGTAATTTGTTCAGTTCTTTAGAATGTGTACACTGAGAGAAATAAATGACGAGAAATTACTATGTATATCATTAATTCGGAATCATAAGAGGAAAATCAGAATATTTATTATTATAAAAAGTAATATATTATAGTAAAGTAGTATTTTCCGATATAAAAAACTTACTTTTTCCTTTTAAAAACAGTAAATATTCTGATTGTTCTCTTATGATTTCAAATTAAGGAAATAAATAGTAATTTTTCGTCATTTATTTATCTCAGTGTACACTGAGAGAAATAATGTATGAAATATTACAACGTATACGATGAATCCTATGACGGCAGTGTTATGCAGTGATAATTGCATAAAACGTTGTAATATGTATTGAAAACGTTTCAATAAATGCAACT
>JABFQC010006825.1:0-10506 GCA_022817085.1 Psilanteris sp. ZL-2020
TTTTATTATAAAATTTATAAAATTTATAAATTATTTATTTTTTTTTTTTTAAATTAATTTTTTTTAAAATCAAGCTTGGGCCAAGCATGGCCCAAGCTTATGCCAACGGTCGGCTGCCAATGTTGGGCCAGAGGTAATTGGCGTTTCAGCCCGACGATGGGCCATCATTGGCAACTAACGATCGGCCAACCGTCGACAGTGTTGGGCCAAGCTTGTGCCGTTTGTTTTTTTCTACATGGGTACCACGATCTTCGTTCGAACTCACCATTCGCGTGTGATTTTGTCTAATCAACTCGGTCCCTCCTCTCGAACCGCGCCGACTCAAATTCGCGCAACGACATTCGTTGCGTAATCCGAACAAGTTTTGCCCGCGCGGACAATCGTTGTTGTTGCCGAGACAAGACGGAAATCCGTGTAACATTGTTGTCAAATCGTGGCGATCCGCGGACTGCCGGTTGGACGAACGTGGCGAGTTGCGCAATACCGTTGCGCCTGACTTTGACGGCGCGTCTTGGCGCTCGTTACGTCCAACAAATTGGCCGTAAAACACAGCCGCAAAATCTCTCGCGCAAGTTCTTAACGGGATTCCGCGCTTTGCGAAGGCAATGAATCATTTCGCGAATAATGCAAGCAAAGCCTCGAGTCTGTCCCAGGACATGATCCCTATCTGCAGTCGTCGCTCTTCGTTTTGGCCTTTTTAATGACGTCATTCGTATCTCGCAAACGCGCAAGGATTTCGTTTAATCCGTTTGAAATGCAAACGTCGTTTTGTTGCGTTACAACAACGCCAGGAATGTTGATTAACTCGACTTCGGATGAGTTCCGTGGAAGTAATTTGACAAAGATGTTACGAAATAAGTAAATAGTAACGTAATTAGATATAATGGAGCACGCGAAACATTCATATGCATTAATTCGTGACAATTGTGTGTGCGTGGGTGTGTGTGTGAGTCGCGCTCGAGGAGATGTTGCAGCGAGTCGACAAAATTCCGAATACGTTACAGTAGATAAACAAACGTTTGAATAATTAACTCGAAGGATGTTTTAATGTATACTTTATTGTTTCATTTAATTTGAAAACAATTGCACTGTTAACGGAAAAAATGTGATGTGTCTTATTTAAGACGCAAACCGAGAGGAGTGTAAAAGAAAGGTTAACTGTTAACAGCGATGATAAAAGAGTGTAGGCTAAATAGAAATTTTTATGGCAAAATTTACTTGAAATACCGAATACACGGAATGACTTATATAGTTGTCTAAAAAGTTAAATTTTGTATCATCATCGTTACTGTTAAAACGGTAATTTTTCAAGATCTGACCGACTTGTCTTTGTATCACGGCACTGGTAAAAAACATATAATTCACGTGTCTTATTTAAGATACAAAGCGCTTTAATTAAGACGCCTAAGTGCCTTAATCTAGTACAAAATATTTTGTATTAAGATAGCTGGTGACTGAAATAAGTCAGTTTGTGTCTTAAAAAAGTTACATTTAAGACACTTTTTTTCTAGCAGTGTATTTGAAAAACTTTAAGAAATTTTTTTTTATTGAAAATAGAAATTATTGTTAATTTAGAATTAAATTATGATTAAATTGTATCATACACGTTCTTATGAATGAGAATTGAGATTACCATTAAATGAGTATTCACTACTATTAATATATATATATATATATATATATGAATCATATTTTATATGTGTGCTTTTGTTTTCATAATGTAAGAGGTTTTTACAAATTCAAGTTTATGCGAGATTAAGAGAAATCTTTGACACGAAAATTTATCATACGTTCCATCGGGTGCATCCGGAATTGGAGTTTCTTCGGAAATCGTACTTTTTCTGACACTTGGCAGAAATTTCAATTTTATGAGCACCCAGGACTGAAGTGAGTGTGTAGAATGCAAAAGCAATTCGACAAAATTGAAGAAAAATTTCGTCGTATACTGTTCACTTGAAATCAAAATACACTGTAAGCGAAACTCTATTGCAATACAAATGATATGCATCAAAACACGATTTTTGTTCAATAACACAATAGAGAGAATGAGCTTAACCGTGAGGAACAAAATTCTACTGGCAAGTATGGTACATTATAATGGGAAAAATGTCATTGGTTCAAGAAAATAGGTTTAATGTCAATGCAAAATGTTGTGTGTATAGGAAAAAAAAAAATTAAAAATCGTGTATTATCAAATATTCAATTCACCGTTACTAAATATAATTTTTTTTTATTTTTTTTTCAAATAAATGTACACTCTTAAAACGATCTTTTTGTCTCAAGATTTTAGAATTTTGAAAACAGATTAAAAAGGACACAAAATACAAACTCATAATATAAACAAAGAAAATAAATTTACTCAACACGACTTTGTTTATTTCGTGTGTTTATATACTTTCTTTCCTTTTCTAATTTGTTCCAAAATATTAAATTTTTACGTCAAATGGATTATTTCGAAGAGTGTATAAATTGGAAATTTTTATTTTTTTATTCGAATATAAGTTAAATACATATTTCTCCTATTACATACATGACATTACTATATTAAAAAACAATAAAAATATATATCTAATTAAATGTACTTACTTTCTGTGTGTTATATAAATATATAAATACATTTCTTTATTCTTACAAATGTTCAGTATTTCTTTTCAGTAAACATTTGTATCTCTTATAGGAGTTATCATATATACGATCTTTATGTTATATTGTCGTAAAGCATAAAGACACCGGCTAGATTAAGAATGCACTGTATGCACGCGCGGAATTCATCCAAAACTTTGAGTCGTATCAAAAATATAATTCCGCTGCTATATTCCACTTTAAAATAATATAACTCTATTTCAAAGAGACTTATTTCAAAAGCATTCCTTAAATACAAAGTATTTACTTAAACCACCGACTTGATCCTTATCTAATGATTTACACGATTCAACATCTATTATCGATTCATTACAATTTCCTTCGTTTAAATTAACAATTGTTTATTTCGTAAATTTCGTCAACAAAAATTGTAGTTTGTGTTTGGTACGAAATTGAATTGTAAGTTTCCCTCGCGTTATTGCATCTTTTTCGAGCTTTTTCCTGGCGTTGGAACTTAACAAAAGAAAGATACAGAAACATTGCTACAACATAGCAATATTGCAGTTCTCTTTGAATACAAACAGTTATAATGTTAAGAAAACTCTAAACAACAGACTGAAATTGCAATATTTCTACTAAAAACGTGAATTCCTCAGTATATTTATTATCGCTCTTACACGCAACTACATAACGCGTTCATATTTTTTTAATTGTTATAATTTTCATAAAAGCACACAAATATTTCGTTTAACACCCGCGTACGCGCGTAGCTAGCATGGTTACAACAAAATTTAAAAAAATAAAACAAAAAGAAACCGGACTCCTCAATAAAATTATATATGAAACAATCTTATAACCCCGTTATCTATATATATTTATATACATGTCAAATGGTACTTGTAAGCGCATTGAAACTTTGAAATATAGTAATGAAATGATCACTATATTCTGGTCATAAGTACCAGAATATAAAAAAAAATCGATCTAAAAACACATACTAAGTGGTACTTAAAAGGACGGACCAGTAAAATACGGTGTTGGGACCCCCACGAAATTTTGTTAGCATTTTAAAGGGGGAGCTTTTTCTTGCTCAAAATGACAATTTTGCACACCCATAATTAAAGAGCGCAAAAGTACCATAGTACGGAGTAGATATATATATATATATATATATATATATATATATATATATAAATATTTATATTGAACAAATAACTATCGCGTTTGAACACTTTCGGATCTTTGTTAAGGACGGCGCTGTCGCGTTTGTCACAAACGTGGCAATCCTGCACTGTGCCAAACGCGACACAAAGCGATCGTCGTGGCACAGTCGCGCGCTTCGCCCGAATAATTTGCGCAAAATTACGATCGTCAATTTGCCGCGTATTGCAATGTTAATTAATTATGACGGCGAAGCGCAAAATAATGGCATTCGGGGATTTAAATAACTTATAACGCCGGGCATTAGTGAATCATCCAGTCTGTCTGTATAATTCAGTGCGCGGCGAACACACGTTTATATATATATATATATATACATACATGTATATACACGTGTACACTCAATTGCCCTAAATAGTGCATTACCCTTCCGCGAGCACGTTCTCCTTCAAGTCGGAGGCACGCTGAATTATTATCACATTGTGTGTGTATACGTCGCAGTTCGGTAAGTTTGAGCGTGTCTGGCGCGATCCGTTCTTAGTTTGATATATCCAATCCCTGGAGGTGCATCCGCGCGCGCCAAATCGAACTTGCCCGACTCAAAGCCCCGGAAACTCCACGCGAAGTTGCCCACGAGTTCGAGCTCGACGCAAATTTGCCACTCGTTTGCCTGCCCGATATCCCAACCTGGATTGCCAGTCTGCGAGCAAGGATGAGAGGATCTGTTAATCGCTGAACCAACCGGAATGTTCGCCGTTGCCGCATTCGTGGCCGAATTCTTGAACGACAGACATTTCATGGTGCGTTAGAATGTCGGTTATTGGAATAACGCGGCAGGCATATTTATAATAACTTTGGTTGCTGTTGGTCCTTGGGTGACTTAAAGCTCTGCAGCTCTGTATTAAATGGTATGGCTAAAGCGCGGCGGATACGGAAGTTGGATGTTGCAACAGACGCTTCGCAAATTCCGCAATAAAGCAGCAAGAACGTGACGTCGGAGTCGGCGAATGCCGAATAGCCGCGGTTGCGAAAAATTATTTGTCTCTGTCGGATTGAATCGCGATTATTTCCAAACCGAGGATCTGTCGGTAGATTAAGGATTCGTCCTTTTAACTAGAGGAATATCGATGTCTTTTGTATCGTCGAGGGTTATTAACTTTGATTCGAAGTATGGCATTGTCGGCGGCGATTTAATAATTTCTTAGGCGTATATGAGATCCGCGATAGATTCAGCGGATGGCATATATATATGTATATTTGTAGATATATACATATATGGTCGCACAAGTGACGTCAAAAATCGTTAAAAGCCATTAAAAAGAGCTTCCGATTTAACGAGTCATCCAACGTAGTTTCATATTCAGCAACATTTTCTACTTATTACAACTGCGTCTTTTCCTTTAATATAACAGGCTTCTTTACGAGCTTCCCTTGTGAAATCCTATTCCAATTTGTAGTGGTAATATATGTTCGTTACGGATCCTGAACAAGATATACCTTAATTTAAACTTATGTCTCACGGCCGTTTTCCACCAACTTTTATTTCTTCACAAGTTATTTACAGACTAGGAACAATCTCCATAGTAAATATTAACCCGCGATTTATCATTTCGGGGTTTTCGACTTTTTACGCCAGGAGTGGTGTAAAGGTGACGATGACAGCTGAATGCGAGAATTACGTTTTGAAATTAATTCGTCACTTTGTTCGTCATTTTCTGAAATATTTACCGAGAAAAAAAAATCAGTGATAACAAATATTTCTTAATACATTTTTTTTTAAATTCTTGTATTACTTTTGTACGGAGTAAAATAATTGTAAATTAAAAGGAACAAATAGGTAAATTAAAAATGTATATAATATTTATATAATTTTAAAGTTTAATTAGCGTGTAATTTAAATGAATTTACATCTGTTCTATATACAAATTAGGAGATTCCTCGTTCAAATCTTATTAGTGGCTGGCAATTGAAGAATAGTATAATGTTTCTTTTAAGAATTCAATTTCTATTCCTTCCTTCGACTTTCGATCGTTTACAATAATTTTATTTGAAAATATATAATATTTTAATTAAAAAAATTATATATAAGTGTTTCTGGTGTAATTGGGCATTGAGAATGACGCGTTGAAGCTAATTTTATTTCAATTTTAATTATAAAACGCTCTTCAAATTACGTAAAACGTAGAATTCGACAAAATATGATCGACATTGAAATTATCTTTGCTAATCAATTATATGCCAATAAACTTTTATACTACAATCCACTACTTTTTAGTTAAAAAAAATAAAGCAGTATTCGTTATGTGGATATTAATTTGAGTAACATCAACGACAGTTTAATGGCAACAAATAAAATAATCGCTCGTATAAATACTTACCAAAATAAAATCAATTTGTTCATACAATTTTATGAACTATAAGTACCTTTGACGTGTCTAATAAACTTGCACATTACTCCATATAATAACATCCAGCATACAATTTAGCGCCCGTCTGTATTCAACTATCATTGATAGATAAATCGACTATATTATAGTTGTCAGCACTATGATTTCACTCATCGTAGGATTTCTTTTTTTTTTTTTTTTCTTTTTTTCATATTCGTCAAACATTTGCTGGCAAGGAATCAACTGTAACCAGTTCTATTTGGAGATAAAGCAGTCGAAATGAATCCAGGAGCAAGATTAATCGCGTAAATTGAAGTATAACAAAGGCGTTAAAAATGAGAATCGAAGTCTTTGTGTGGAACCGGCGATAAATTCGCGTCCCGATCACGTTCTCGTTAATTTCGGATCGATGCCTGGTTGCCGACCGAATTCATCCGGCATGAACTGTGACGACCTCGCGATATCGAAGAAAGCTAATATCGATGAAAGGAAATTACGAAAGTAATATCGCGCGAGCAATCAAACGTACCTGTCTATCGTTCAATTCCAAGCTTCACGGATGCGTCTGTCCACTGAGAATGATATCGAACAAAATGATGCAAGGATAATCGGTCAAATGCCTTCAAAAACGAAAAGAAACTTTATAAGTCTTTTAAACGCCGTGCACGAAATCAATCTTTGTTGTTAGTTTTGTTAGTTTTATCATACACTCTTTATCTGGGTTAAAGAAATGATGCGTGCAAGTATTATTAAGTATATTAGTTCGTATACAGGAAGAAAAAAAGTATTAAAAATTACTCATAAAATATTAATTGTGTCACAGAAGTGTGTTATATTTTGAAATTATACATAAAACTTCAGCAATTTTTGCTAAAATGTCAGCAATTTTTACTAAAACATCAGCAATTTTGACTGAAATATGTGTAATATCTACTAATTTTTCAGTATAATTTAAAAATAGAAACTCTAACTGTCACACATTTAATATTTTGCGAGTAATTTTTAATACATTGTTTCTTTTCGTGTAAATATATAATTTGAAATTTTTAATTATACTAGAAAATATGAAATTGTATATATGGATTTATAACAAAACATAAAACGATGTTTGGTATATAAGTATACGCGGATGAATGATATATAATAACATTTATTAATTTTCCATGAATTATATTACGAATGAAAATAGAATCGTCAATATAATTACAATCGAGTTATAAAAATTATATTATCAGGAAATTATGATATGCAGTCAAATTCAAAATAACTATCTATCTTTGTCCGATATAATTTTTTGGTTCCATAATGATAAATGAAGAAATATACTTCAACTTTAACATTTAATATTCAGATAAATTAATAATCTCATCAAACAATGTTTATACAAATTTCATTCAACTATAATTGTATTAATTTATATAACTTTCAATGAATTATTCCCACCTTAAATATTCAACGTTTAATTTGAGTTTCTAAGATTATTTTGTTTAGGCGAGACTTTATACAGGCAACTTTAATTAAAGGATTTTAATAATGTGCAATTATTAACAACAAAAACCGCGTTATGAAAAGTCATAGCATTACGTTATGCGTTATGAAAGTCATTATGATTCTTTGTTCTTAATTTGTAACCTTAGAATGAAGGAGTTATGAATATTTTATTTTAAATTTTTACATCATAAAGAATTCATAAAGTTTCTGAAGCCAAACTCTGTATTTAGCGGCAAGAAAAATAATTACCCTAAAGAATCGATTAGTGGTGCAAACAGGCACACAACGGGTTGCATTATGACTGTAATTTTTCACGCGTCTTACGCTTCGATCTAGGAGAACAAAAGCGTCATTTTCGCGCCAACGTCAGTGCGCGCAAACAATGAAATCCAAATCTTTTTCTTTTTCTTTTGTTTTTTATTTAACGTCTCCTGTTTTTTGGGATGATTAGTTATCGTGTATCGGACGAAACCTCGTTGATTAATTTTCTGCTCAACGCCAAGGTGTACTCGAGCGAACGCGCCGGTATAAGCAATGCGCGAAACACCAATGAAACTTCTCGTCGGTCGAATTTACGATGAACTCGGTTCTTATGATTTTGGCGTTTCTAACTGACGCGCATGAAACATCGCACTGTTTGATGACTCAGCTTGCAAAATGCGGCGCGCACTTTGTTTTTCCATCCCGACTATGGACTAAAGTTTATGGCCGAGGCAACCGCGCGTCACATTTGTGTCTCCATTTACGTCACATGTGTCACCGGCAAACGTGACTGAGGTTTGCTTACACGCGACTATAAGGATTTGACACAAAGCTATACGCTTGTCTTACATCATGCGAACGTGTATCATCAACCATTAGCTTATCATTTTAATTCTTGCTAATTTTACAACGTGTTTCGCGAATCTGGATGAAAACAAAGTCAGTGTGGGTATAGCGTAAAATATGAAATAAAATAGTGATTAGTAACTATACTTTGGGGCTAACGAGTTAATTAATTGTCGTAGTTCGATGAAATTAAAATAATTATATTCGTATAATTTATGTAGTATATTAATTAAAAGTTATATAATATATTCAGATAATATTATAAATGTCTTGTAATAATTATGCGGATATATTTATTGGTGAAGGATATATTATTGTGGATGAGATAAACTAATGTTGAGTCTGAAATGTTGTTCGTATTTTCATATTGTTTACATTTGATATTTCTTTGTAAATTGTTGAATCAAACAAATAGAATTGTTAAGCAATGGTGTATAAACATTTTGCCAATTGTCAAATGAATAATGTTGTATAAAATATAATATATGAATAATATTTATTATAAAATTATTATTTGTGGGGTTACATTAAATAAACATTACTTATAAAAAGTTATAAAAATTTAAGGAATATATTATTATGAAATATTACAAAAACTACTCAGGTATATATATATACGTATATATTATTAAAATTTAATACATCAATTAATTATATATCAAAAAATTAATTTTAATCATTAAAATATTTCTACTTTTCAGAATCATTTTTTAAATAGACTTTTCTATTTTTCAACAACAAATCCAATTGACAATATTAATATACATTATATATTGTATGAGTGTAGTAATATATGTTCAACTGCAAATTTCGAACGAGCACATTGATTTCTGAATAAATTTTATTTTACAAGATCTTGTTTCTGCACTCGAAATATAAATATCTTTTTAGTAGCTGATGCAAAAAATTAACTATATTGATTGGTCCGAGCAAAATGTTGTCATAATCATAGCTCTTGAAAACGCCGAGTAAAGTGAATTCTGTACAAGCGGACTCGTTCAGCTACGAGATTCAGCACGCACTCGTATTGCAATTCGTCTTCGGTTCTTTCTTTCACGCAAAGAGGCCGGCATTCACATGTAAATCTACGATATAAATGATGACGGGATACGGAGCGGGTCGCAATTTTTGCTCGGTACAAGACACGACGGAAATAAAATGGCCGGGGATTCATTTTACGCTATCCGAATGCAGAAAAGATGAATGTACACTGCGACGACGTTTTTGTTGATGTATGGACACATTTTATCAACGTGTGTATAAAAAGTTCATTCCATTAAACAACGAATACAAATTTTGCGGGTTACAAATAATGAGCAATATAAATAATATAAAAACTGCATCGAAATGATAATACCCCCAATGGCGCCGTTCATGCACACCTTTTGATCGAATACAAAGGGTTTAAAGTAATATAAGTTATACCTTTCCAAACTATTAAAGTTACACGGAGAGACGCCAATATTTATAATACGGGAATATTAAATTTGAATAAACTGAATGTTAATTGGGAATATGCTGTCAGATTGTCAAATTTTGATAAACTGGTTTACGTATTTTCGACAAATAACAACAATGTAAGGTTACAGCTTTGATAATGATAAAATTCTATTTGATTAATTTTTCAGTAAATCACATTGTAGCACTTTTGAATAACTATATCTTTTTTCATCAACTTTTTGTTAACTTCATTTTAGGTTAGAATGCTAAAACTAGACAACTTGATTATTCAATTATAATCATACACGGAGACAAAATTTTAATGGCGGAGATTTTTAACATTCACTTTTAATGGCGGTAATGAAATAATGTTTATTTTTATCATTTGATTAGTTTGATTGAAACAAATAGTAAAACTGTTCAAACTATATGATTCCAGTTGCATTTACTATAATATTCCAGTAATAACATTATTCTTATATATCAGAAGAATATTATTTGTTAAAGTAACCAATATTGCATCGTACCGAATATTTTATTTTACATTTAATTTTATAAATGGATATATATGTTAATATATTAGAACTTATACATTTATATTATTTAAAATCTGTAA
>JABFQC010006826.1:0-10506 GCA_022817085.1 Psilanteris sp. ZL-2020
TGGGGCGGTACCCGACTTGCAAATAAAAACAAAAATTTGGGGGAGATTAAACAAACAGTGAAACAAAAAAAGAAAAAAAAAAACCCCCCGGTTATCTTGTGCCGAATTAATTATTTTTTGATTTTACAACCCCCCCTTTCTTTGCAATTTTTGTCTGCCACCCCCCCCCCCCCATCTCTCTCTCTCTAACCCATCCTCACTTTCGTACAATCGTGACTCAAACTTTTTTGACGAGAGAAAAGACGAAATAATAAAAATAAAACGAAAAGTGAAAAAAAAAACTCGGATAATAACAACACAAGGAACAAATGTTGCTTTTCAAACTGTTGCCGAGCGTGACCCTAATTTTGTGAAAATGCTCGCGGAATGCCCGAACAAATGACCGCGTCCGCGAGTACCTTTCGTTTTGCATTTACGCCGGCGTAACTTCGAATTAACCTTGACTCGGGTCGGGTCGCCGCCGTGACCCTGGATACGCGCAATTTGACTCGCTCGGGGACGAGGGAACGCAGTCCACCTATCTGCGGATCCCATTCCTCTGTCCGCGCGCGTGTATCCGATCACGCGAGAGAAAATCAGAAATATCGTTCTTTCGGGCTTCGTTTGGAAAGAACCCCTGACTCCGCGCAATGCGAGGAAACAATAAATTTGACGAAAAATTGATGTCCCCTTTGTGTTCCTTATCTATTAAATGGTTCGAATGTGTGAACGATAATGTACTCTGACATACATTTATTTTACTTTAAGTCTATGTATATATGTATATATGTATGTAGGAGAATGGAATATAAGGATTTGCTGTTATATGATATTAATAGGGGGTACTCAAGTAAAATTTAAAAATTACTATTTTGAATGGAGAATTATAATTCTTCCATAGGTATTCTGGAAGGGTCTTAAATAAGATCAATAAAAATGTCTCGTATTAAGACAGATAGAGTATTGAATAAGTCATTTTTGTTTTAAACAAGATAACGTGATTCCTATATATTTTAGTAAAGTGTCCAGTAGAAGAAAGAAAGGTATTTTTCTGTATAAAAAGAACCGTGTTTTTACAGTTGGAAACTGTAATTTTATAGGTTTTTACTATAATGTGTGTGCAATTAGTGTTTGAAGCAGAAAAATTTTAATTTTTTGAGTGTATATATATATATATATATATATAAGTAATGATTCCGGTTATTTTGAATACTGTGAAATATGGCAACAAGGCAATCCAAAAACACCATTTTATACTCGCATTTAAGTTAGTTTGAATGTCATTCTTACATCGAAATACGTAGAAAAAAGTATATTAATAATTATTATAAATTACAGCATTTCTAGAATATGGAAATAAATTTTTCGAAAATTCCCTAAATATTCTGCACAAATTCCTATGATATTTTAGTTTATCATTACAATATACCCGTATCATAGGTTGTTGTAAATACCACTAGTACATCTTAGGAACGTCGAATGTCCTTCAAATAATAGTTGCAGTATACAATATCGCCATATCCGTACGATGTCTGCGAGATGTTATACGTGATAAGAATTCCAAACGAAAAATAAATATCTTTATTAATATTAATATTTTCATAATAAAAGTATAAGTTTAATAATAATCGTTTAGATAAATTTATTGAATTTACATTTATTTTTTTGTCCTTCAAGATGATTTTTCTAAAAATAGTAAATAATATTCACAGATTATTCCGAATTTTCTGTACAGCGCAATACAAATAGCTTCAAAAAATATTTTGAGATTTATTGTAAACATTATTTACCGTGAATATTCCAAGTTCATTTAATTTCATATTATATCTTGTATATAATATCTTGCATAATATAACTACGAGTATTTGATAGACCCGGGATATTCATACTCCATTTGTGACACCGTACAATAACCTCTTCACTTAGGTTTTTTGTACAATATAATATCATATTAATAAATCAGCTTTATTTTATAAGAAAGTTTGCTATAAAGTAATAATGCCATAAACAAAACATTTTTCGACTTCATAATTAATTCAACCCAATTCCCCACCATCCCCCCTTTCGAATCAATTCAAAATAACAAATTGTATGAATCGATTTAACAATGACACACAAAAAACGCCAAATGCGAATTATTTACTGTAATCTCGCACGAGCGTTGAAAACTGTTACACTTGATTTCATAATCGATTCATCTTTGACCTTTAAAAATGCCAATGAACAACACTTCTGAAGTTCGAATCTTGATAAGATGTGATCTTATGACGCGGAAGTTTTATTTGGTTTTGTTTTGGCATAATTCAAACGGCTTCATTAAAATCAGTATCCCATCATTGTGAATTCGATTATACAAATCGTCATTTCGGTCCATTCTGTAACTATATATATAGATATATATTCACACAAATGCTCATCTTTTTATTGTTTTAATGGAGGTTTTCTTCGTCAAGAAAAACTAATATAAATAGTTGTTTGTCTGTACGTATCGCGAAAAGTGATTGGTCGCCATTGATAGCGTGAAAGATTCAATGCTATAAATATAAATTTATATTTTAGTGAGAAACTTTACAATCAAACTAACGATCAAAACAAATTTGTATACAATAAATCCAAACAATTCCATTAATGGTATTTAATTATTATACAATTTCTAAGAAGACCAACGTAAACAAGTTAAAAAATAAACCAGTTCTCACATCATCCCAACTCAATTGACGCTAAAACTCGAAATTTGTAAACGTAATTCTTCGAGAAGGAAACTATCAAGAAACCCAAAATTTAAAATAAATTATCAACACAACAAAATTAATTTTTAAATGAAAAAACTACATTAATAAGCAATCGAACGATTTGCATCACTACGAACGTTTATTTGTCCAATTATTTGACCTTGAACATTGTTTACGTTTATCACCGAATCATTATTAGACATTCCAATTTTACTTCCCTTTAATTTCAACTCCAAAAATACTTCATTATTATTACTACGCGAAAAGAAACATTATATGAAAAATTACTAGCAAAATATTAGATGTGTGACAGTAGTGTTCTATTTTTAAATTATACTTAAAACTTAGTAACTATTGCACATATCATAGTCAAAATTGCTGACATTTTATTAAAAATTACTAATATTTTAGTAAAAATTACTAACATTTTAGTAAAAATTGCTGAAGTTTTATGTATTATTTCAAAACATAACACTTCTGTCACACAATTGATATTTATGAGTAATTTTTAATACTTTTTTTCTTTCCGTGTACAATCCCAATTTTTATGCTGCCGAAAACATCGTTCTTTACATACATATAAAAACGTTTCAAAACCATTAATAATAAACACACCATTTGAAAACCGTTAAACAAAAAAATAAACGAACGTTCATTTTATATTTTATATAAAACAAAAAAGAAAATTATTACTCCCGATCTTTTCGATCCCGTGGCCAGACCAAACAAAATGATTCACCCGATCCTTGACTCGATCGCGGAAAAAGTCGTTGATATCGCGACTTATCTATGACCTAACGCATCCAATTCCACGTTTTTCAAATCATTCTCAAACGCGTGTTCGCTTATCTGTCGCGAACACGTCTGCCCGCATAACACTAGAACTACCAAAACGCTAATCGACGTATTATATACTTTCGATTTTTATGCATATATATTTCGACAATATTTGTATATATATATATATATGACTTTGTTAGACTTAATTAATAAACAATTAATATTAAATTTCTTTGTTTGCATAAACAATATAAACAATATTAATAATAAACTGACAAATTTATACAAATTACGTACATCAATTTACGTCAAATTGACGTCGCCGGTAGTTCTAGTGATAAACTTGTTTGTCGCGTAACTTACTTCCTCGGTACTCCAGCAGGGCCATCCACGGGAACTCGTCGATATCGGTCTTCTCGCCCCCGACGATTCTCTGCGTCAAATCCCGCCCACAATCCGCGGGCAGCAGCGGATTGTTCCGAAGGCTCGTCACCGGTCTGGCCGACGGGCAGCAAACTTTCGGGTCCCTGCCTTGGAAGCCGCATTGCGAGCGCCTCAAAAATTCGATGTACTCGGGTTGTTTCGGGGTTTGAAGCAGCAAATTGATCAGCGGCTGACAATCTCGGATCGACACGCAGCGACCGTTCTCCTCGTTCGGCGTCACGCAGTCGTTTTCTGCAACAACATTTCGTAGTGCAATAATTCGATGCTTGAGAAAACGCCACGAATCGCCGCCAAACCTGTTCGCGATTTATATTCCTTCTAGAACGTCGTTTCGACTTATTTACCGCGACGCGCGTTTCCTCGTTGCTATTATGCCAATTACCACACGCGTGTATATACAGACATCACGCGAACGCATATCGTATTTGAATATTTTCGTTCGTTTATATATTTTTTTCGATTTGTTTTGAAGTTTTTTTTTCGTTTTGGTTTTTTGTTGACTTTCTGTAAGCAAATTAAATGAAACCGCGACACTCAAAATCGGTATAAAATTTCTGGTATTAAATTACAAGTGTTTTTGCTTTTTATCCTCGTTTTATTTAACTTCGTTCCTGTATTTACATTTATTTGAAATTAAAGAAATCTACAAACTCGGATTTCTAGTATTCTTGTATCGTAAATTACAAACTGTCTTTCCTTTTTTAGTTTGTTTTTATATATACTTTTTTTTCTTTGAATTTCTTTCATTTTATTTTGTTTAGCTCTTGCATATTTAAACTTACAAAATCAAATACAAAAAATCGACAATCTCGAATCGACTGGATTTTTCGTATTGCAAATTCCAAACACTGTCTGTCCTTTTTTATTCGCGTTTCTCTATTATTGTTGTTTTTACATTGACGTTAGTTTGAAAATAAAAAATTCGACAAATTCCGATCGACGCGCGATTTTTTATATACATTTTTCTTACGAAAATCGAGATACGTTTATGGCTAATTGGTTGAACTTACGCGCATCACTGGAGTAAATTAATGCCAGTGTCATAAAAAGCGTTGCAAAACGGCGCTTTGTTTTCAGTGGAATCATAATTGCACGTTGCGATTGAAAGAATGCTGATATCTTGTTGCGCGCACTTTGTGTGTAGAAACAATAATTGATTAGACGTTAATTCATTTGCGATGCGAAAGACACTGAATCGAGAGAATCGAGTACAAGCGAAATATCGATGGTCCGAATAATTTAGATATCAAACGACGACTATCTACGAAGGAGATGATCGAGCTGACCGAAGCCAGGGACAACTAGCCTCTCCCACCACAAAACTGGTACTTAATGAAATAATGTATTCGCGTTGCAAAAAAAAAACATTCTTTACAATTTGGACGACTCTTTATCATGGGATTCCCAGTTTATCGCGTTTACGCTGGTCAATTTATTCGATGTTTCCTTGAATTGTCTCAAGATATCGTAGGGAAATTTTGCATAATTTTCTGTTGTCTTGTTGGGTGCTTAATCGCTTTGTTGATCATGTATTTGAGGAAGATTTAAGTATGGATATTTATGTGCAATATTTTAAAGAATATATCAACACTGTGCACGACTAAATGTAGATAGATTTTGTTTGTGTTCATTGAAATTTTGTATGTAATGATATACATAAAAAAAGTAGAAATAAAAGAAAATTCGTTTAATTGCATTTAATTTTATTAAATTGATTGTAACTGAAGTAAATGATTAATGAAAACAATTAAATAATTGTTAGTTAATGTATGGGTAATTTATTTATTGCTTAAATTGTTATGTAGTTGTTTGTATATAATGGAATGAAATCAATGTAAATTAGACTTATTTATTTTTATTATAATTAGAAATTATATTTTGAATTAGGTGTATTATAAATTATGTTAATATGTATATAATATTGTTTATTCATGACAGTATTTTTATATATAACATTTATTACAATGTACTAATGGATTGGAATTGTTATAAATTTTGAGAGAATCATAAATATTCATTTATGTAATAAAATCATTGTCAAACAATTGTTATAGAATCAGGATGAATTAAATATATGTGTATATGACAAAATGAAAACTTTTCTTAAGCATATAAATTACTTTCCTTTAAATATAATTTTGTATTTATAAAAATACAATATAACCAAAGTTTTAAAAAACATTTATATATTGTAACAGATATTTCCTATTATCTTAATTTTGATTTTGTTATAAAATGGAAAAAAATTCTTATGGTGTTATAATAAATCATAAGACAGTAGAAAAGTAATATCCTTTGAAAAAATGTTTATTAGTACGCTATTTAATTTATACAAAAACCAATCATCGATATTTTAAATATTATTTCAAAATGCAAAATTATTGTTTTTGTTTCTCCTTCTTGGCTTGCTCAGCAACTGCTTCCAATCTATCGTGTTCTGCTATCAAAGCCTCAACTTCCTTTGTTGGTAAAATTCTAATCTTTGTTTTACCATTTTGACGAGTTAAAGTTGAAATTTCAACTGTAATTATGCAAAATATACATTATTAATACATATAATAACACAAATAAAGCAGAAATAATAAATAATTTTAAAACAATATATATATACATTTATATTGACCAATATTTCACAAATGTAATAATATATGAAATAAAAACTATATTAACAGACTGAAAAACTAAATATTATCGAAATTTTTATTGATAATACAAAATAAACATTAACCTTTATCTGCTGAAAGTTTATTCATATCTAAAGTTTTAGACATGACTTTAATAGCAAGTGCTTTAGCATCTTCCAGAGTAGTTTCACCTTCTTTGTATTCTAACTTTAGGGAGGAAACTGCAGCAGCAGAATTATGACCAATACAAGTGGCTTTCCATCCTCCATAGTTACCACTTGGATCAGATTGATAAAGTTGATATCCATAATGACGATCCCAACCCATATATAAAATAGAAACGCCAAAAGGTCGTTTTCCGCCATATTGTGTATAAGCTTGTTTTACATCACAAAGCCATGATACTAGTTGTTCACATGGAATTGTCTCGCCATATTGAAGAAGGTGTCTTTGTCCAATGAGTCTAAGTTCATTGGTAAGAACATTAGCATCTGATGTAATTCCAGCAACAGAACACACTACATCATCATTTAATTTATAAATCTTCTCAGAGAAGATATTGTCATCAAGAAGCTTATTTGTGTTGCGACGTTCAGCTGCTAAAAGCACTCCATCATTGGCCAAAATACCTAGGCATGTACCAGCATGACCAATAGCTTCCATTGCATATTCAACCTGGTATAATCGACCTTCAGGTGAAAATATAGTAGTTCTGGTATCATATCTACGAGCCTGAAAAAATGACAAATTATTAATTTTTATTTTTTGTAATATAAATAAATTATTTTTAAATAATATTAAGATAGATTTTGAATATTAAATCAAGAAATCAAATGAAAAAAAAAACAATTAAAATGAAATATTTTAAATCTATTTATGGAATAACACCATGGGATAGAAAATATTTTTTACAGCAAATTCCAATTAGATTTATATTTGTAATACTTGTAATTAAGAAATTCTAAATATGAATTTCATTTTATCTTTATGTAGAAAACTGTAATAACAAATTTATAAATTAAATCTGCCTATAAAGACAAATCATTTACTTAAAATTATTGAATTATAATATATAATAGTAATATACAAAATCAAACTTACTTAAGCTATAATTGAATTTAAATTTAAGTTAAAAAATAAGATACACAGAAATTAACTTTGAAATAAATGTATACATAATTAACATAATGTCTTTGGATTATTGGACAAATTTCATTATTACTATAATTATATAAATGTTTTTAATTATACATATTTATTTTCTTAATTCGTCAATAACTTGAAATATACACATAAATAATAAAAACATTAATTGCATTTTATAATAGTTCCTTCAATAAATAATAAATAATATATAATTTGTTAAACGTTTGGTACATAAACATGAACAGAATTCTACAATGTTTTAGTGATTGCAATTAAACCATCAATATTATGATAGGGGTAAAATGTATTAATATTTTTAAATTATAAATAAATTTTGAGTACAATTGCCGTGACTATGCAATTCCAACATAACCTAACAATAGATATTAACTATTTCAATATATAGGACAAATTTACTTAAAATACATACCATATTTTCCTATTTAATTATCACCGTAGAAATTAATTAACTGAAATATTTCGCGTTCAGTTTCTTTCAATAATAAAATAACTTTAAAACTTGCGATTCCACTGAGGATGACAATTTGCACAGCGGTTTCAATAATTAATTTACAATTCCACCGCAAGTGGCGTTTGCATCACGTTTGTGTCTAAAATTTAAAGAGGTAAAAGATTACTGTTCTGCAGTCGATAATGTAGAAACCTTAGAAATATTCAAGTATTACCTTTGAGTATTAAAATTAGTCTCTACTCTAAATAGATCATTAAAAATAAAGCAAAGACAATTTGTATAACTATATGTATTATTTTAAAAATGATTAACTATTATTGAAATATATCCGTCTTATCTTATTTAACATATTAAAATAATAAAATTAAGATAGTTTAATTAAATTATACTTAATTTTGTTCATATTTAATTAATATAAATTAAATAACTATAAAATTACATTTTCATTAACTTATATTTATATTTATTTATATTTACATATTTTGCAAATATGTGAGAAATTCGTGTTACAACGTATATATAATATATACAATGTACATAATAATTACACATGAAAGAATATCAATTTTAAGTTAAAATTTAACTACATAAATGATTTGATAAATAAAATTAATAGGTTGTGAATCATTAGAAATATGTAACTTTTTCTTTCGAATAAAAACATTCTCAATTTATATTCGTCAAATCGTCAGCATAAATGTTACTACGTGGAAATGTGTTTGTAATGATTGTTGTTGTATATAAATGCATTCTTCTTTAACATTTGAAAGTAATTAAATGTGAATTTTACGATTCGAGTTAACAATAAAGTTTAATTTTAATTTCTAATAGCAAAATTATGTTTATTATAATTAATTTGAAACTCCCAAAATATGTGTTCGCATATATTTTTATTTAATAAATTAACATATTTATATTTGTTAATTAAAACTTTATTTAAATACTGTAATATTAAAATCAATATAAAATAAGTATCTAATAATATTAACATACATTTGTTATCCCCTAAAATGTATAATTTTAAGAAATGCATTTTGACCGACATCTAAAGAAATAACTACTATAAATAATCTCATTGTATATATATTATTGTTCTCTTAACGTTTTTATAAATGATTATTAATTAAAAATTATTGAATGATTAATATAAATCACATTCTATATTTATAACATGACATATTTTTTTCAAAGTAATTTTAAACAACATTTGTTTAATGTAATAGAGATAATAACACTTCAACAAACATAATTTATTGGCTGATATTTTTTATTATCGGAAATGGTATAATAAAGATCCGGAATTTGACTATTACTCTTTGTCTAAACATGAATATATGAATATTCCCGTACTTTTTACATTATAAATCATTCGCTATTAAATATACTTTTTAATGGCAATAAGTTAAAAACTGTAATTTTATTATAAATTATAAATGTCACTTTGTTCGTTTTGAAGTATACGTATCGGATAGGTAAAAAGACAAAGAAAACAAAAACCACTACAGCAAACAAAATAAAAATGACCTTCTCATCGTAAGATTGTTGACTTTAGTATATATACGTTAATTGTCCTTTTTTATTTTCTATTAAAACAATTAAATTTTTATTAACAATAAATCACAAAAACAATATAAATTCAGTTTATATAATTAGTATTATTAGGCAGCTTTTTGATTGAATAATACATTAATAAAAATGACAGATTGTTTTATTATTGACATGAATAAAAACGAAGATTTGTTGACAAAAGTTTATGATGACTTTTCAATACTTATAAACAAATTTATAAATAATACGAAATTACGCATCGTTAATGTGACATAACTTGACTGAATGGCCATGGGACAATAACGCGAATTATGAACAAATAATTTTTCGAACCAAGTTCGAGTTGAATGTATAACATTCTAATAAGTAGATCATCAAAGTCGGTTAAATTTAAATCTCTTATATTTATGTAATTATTTCAATCTGCAATGTTATGATTTAAGAATTTTCATGTTTTGATAGCGACGAACAGAATATGAATTCGTTTAATAAACAAAACAAACACGACTTTTGCACTATGCGTTATTTATTTTTTGTGTATTTTTTTGACCTTGAATATTTTAAGTTAACAGATACATATACATATACACATGTCAAGTATTTGTAGGCACATTGAAACTTGGCAACATAGCAAAATGTCCCGATAAGTACCATTGTATATACGAAGTGGTACTTATGGGGACAGTCCTCATAAGTACCATCCCAAATAACATCGACGAAGTAGTACTTATTGGATGAGACCAGTAAAATATGGTACTGGGGCCCCCCTAGGACCTCGTGC
>JABFQC010006827.1:0-10506 GCA_022817085.1 Psilanteris sp. ZL-2020
ATATAATACGTATAACGCTATATATTCATTTAATGATTTAAATTCGAATTAAAATATATTGCTGATTAGCATATATTGAAATTATAAATTTGCACTAAATTTGGAATTTCGTGTTATGGTTTCAAATCGCTTTTATCAAAGTAAATTAACAAAAACATCATATTATATGCACATTATTTTTAAATATATTTTCATTCACATAATTTTTATATAACTCAAATATTGATAATTCGGTATTGAATATATTATTAAAATCGTTAAATCATAGAATATACAAACCTATAATATATATTGTAATATATATTAATATTATATGACAAATTTAAATAAAAGAATATATAATGTTGCATAATTAATAATATCTTTTAAATATGTATTGCATTGATTTTGTATGCGTGGGGGAATAACATTTAATTATTATAAATTGCGTAAATAAAAATGTATAATAATGTCTGTGAAGTATAAAATATTAAAATTAAACAAATAAAAGGTTCTTAAGTTTATTATATAATACATGAAACTTAAATTCTTAATGAAATTTTCTGAATAAAATTTTGAATCGTCTGTGTTTAATTCTAATAAGATAATTTCCTAAATAATACGGGTTTAATATGGTTTCCATTAAAGGTGTACTATAATAGATTCACGCAATGCGCGGAATCTCCTTAAGGAAGTCATATACATAACATAAAAAATATCGAATGATTAAATTCTTGCATTAATAAATTAAAATTATCTGAATTAATTATTTATTTTCTTTTATTTAAATCTTTATTCCAAGTAATACAAACCAGTAAAAGAATAATTACAATACAACAGTATCCATTTTTCATCTGAATTTCATATTGGTTATTATATTTGTTATTTTTATTACATTTGCATTATATTTTAATCGTTTTAATGATAAATGTTGCATACACGACTGAAATGATTTAATAACAATGTAATTATAATAATGTATCGAAGATTTATATAAAAATTGTTTGTGTACAACTTATTCATTAAAAATATTATTTCATTTGATTAATACACAGTAACAATATTCGTTTGTACCTCAGTTTCTCCACTTAAAAATCCACTTAAGAATTATGTCTGCGAAGGATTATGCAACCCGCCACTGTCATGCACTCACTATAACTTATCTCCATTTCATCAGAAATATTTAAATCAGCTTTAAGTAGTTCGCAATTAGTAATCTGAAATTATGTAATGCCTGAAATGCTTTATTAAAATCAATTTTCAATTGTACCACGTCAGATTTAATTTTGTATCGTTAATAAAATGAATTAATAAGTAGATTGATAATTGTAACTTTGTGAAAAAAGTAAGATCGTAAATAATGTTTTATCTGGCTAAATACATTAGGTGATTTTATTCCTTTAGTTTACTTTAAGCGTTGGCAATATTGTACAATTTCTTGACGGTCTTCACTGCGTTCAGAGTGCCAACGGGTCATAACGTTTTTGCTGATATGTACGTTTCTACTAGCTTCTCAGTGCCCATAAAATTTTGAATCGATGTCTCACTGATATGATATGAATTTCGATCAAAGTAAAATATGATGTATGAAAACAAACACGTAACATTTGTACAAAATACTTGTTAAATAGATAACAAAACGCAATAAGGAGTAAACGGAGTAAGGCTTAGAAATTTGAAAAAAAAATTACTAATAATTATACTAATTTTATTAAATTAAACCTTTTAATCAATAACGTTAGATATTTTACGCATAGATTTAACGTTTTTTTTATCAAAACACTGACTGCGCAAATTAACTTGCTTGCCTTCTATTAAAAATTGTTACGAATTTCGATCAAAAACTATACATTTTTAGAAATATTTTGTTTTTTTTTACGTTTTTAAACGTCGATTGATAGAAAAGTGAAGTAATCATGTTAACCAAACTAATTTAACAAAAGGAATCATCTGGACGCAGATATCAAATTTCTTTGTAACTATTACTATCGCATAAAAAATACATTAAACGGTATTATTAACTATTAACTGGTTTATTTTTCATGGACATTTATAGACTTTACGTTTGACAATTAACCTAATTTATAATAAGTAATTTAAGTATTAATTTAATTTTAATTGTCTGCAACTAGTTAACGAAATATCCGCAACAGCTCCATGGTGGCATAAGTATAGTTATAATTACACCATAAATATATAGTAATTGTCGACTATGCCGATCAGAGTCCGCGGTAATTTTGCGTTCCACGTTCAAATGAATTTCTATTATCGTATGTATATTTTATTTCATCGTGTGCATGTATTATTATTATTATTATTATTCATGCATATGTCTATGTTTAAATTCTCATTAAAATACAAATGTAATTAATAAGTAGTTTAATAAGTGAGTAATTTTTAATACAAAATTATAACGTAGAATTAATATAGAAATCGAATAAAACCTTGTTTAATTATTAATTACATATTTCCGTAATTAACCGTAATATTTACCTAACATAACAATCGCTTAATTGATTTTCTAATGTATTATTTATATGCAGTACTAAAACACAAAAAATGTATATATACTGCTAATAAAACAATACAAAATATTTAGTATATATCATGATTAGATCGCGTTACATTATCTAAAACACTTTGTGTAGAAATTGTCTATATATTAGTATAATATATTAAACTCGTAACCGTCGTATACTACTTACGCTGACATTTATTTGCGCGGTATTATTTACTATTTAATAATAATAATAATAATAATAATATTTATAATTATACAATATTAGTCTGTTGGCAATTGTTTGTCCATTATTAGCTTCGAGAAGAGTGCTAAATTCGAAAATGTGCTATTGGATGCACGCTTGGTTTGTTGCCTGCAGATGCAATGCGGGTTGTTGAAGCATTCAACTAATCAGTTCATTGCGATTCGTATAACGTTTGATACACAAGATGATGGTACGTAATGCCCAGGACCGTAAAGCCTAGATAAAGTCAGAGAAAGATTGTGGTTTTCGTTTACTAATGATGAATTCTGAACCTTTATACCAAGTATCGGATTATTGTTAAATATCGGTGTTTGTTGTGACCTATTTATTTCCTACTTAAAAAGAAACAGAAATTTATTTCCTTTTTGCACGTATCACTATCTTATAGTATATATGTACAGGCTTATAAGAAGCCAAAATATTTCGAAAAATATTCGTCGTACATAAAAATTGTCTCGACAAATTTGTAATACTTTAAAATAGAACTCAAATTACAAATAATATCTTGAATTATAATTGTAAATTTGATTATTTTGTTGTATAAAAGTATATTTTTGTTGGGCCATTTGTTTTTATTAAAAACCGATGTTAAACTCTTGTTAGTTGTCTTGTTTCATCATTGTTAAAAAAAGTGTCTTAAATGTCACGATTTTAAGACACAAAGTGACTTATTTAAGTCACCAGCTGTCTTAATACAAAATATTGTGCATTAAATTAAGACACTTAGGCGTCTTAATTAAGTCGCTTTGTGTCTTAAATAAAAGACACGTGAATTATATGTTTTTTAACAGTGATTACAAAATTAGGAGATAAACAGCGTTGCTCAGTCTTTTTAATAATATAAAATTACTCTTAAAATGATTTAGGGAAATCAGTACATTTCAGGATTTAAGAGATTATAAGGTGCAGAATATAAAATATTGTTGTAGCCTTTCAATATACTGGAAATATTTCTTATTGATCGTTGATTATGCTGTCACTAGTTTTATTTATTTTTCTATAAATATCGCTTATTTATTAAAACATACCTTGGTTATATCTTAAAATGATGTGTCAAATTCAAATAAACACCGTTGTATAGATTATAGATAAATTTACAATTGTAATTAATTAGGCAGAAAATACCCACACCTAGACGAGTTTATAATCGATACGACGTAGTTGCAACATTGGTCAGTATCGACGGCCACCAAGCATCTGACCAACGTCGAATCGACTTTATGGCCCATACTTAATGGTTAATGTAGTTAACCCATGTTGGTATCAACATCATGACATTTGAACAACATCGGGTACCAGCCAACTAATAATTAATGTTATTTTATTTTAAAATATATATTAATATATATTACTAAAACATAATTGGATTTATATAATATATAAACAATAACATAATATTACTATATCAATGTATTTAAACAATAATTATAATATTTTATTTCGTAATACAACTATACACTGACAAAATATTGTATACATACTATACCAGAAACAACCCAAATTGTAACATTATATGATATTGTATAACCTTGACTATTTAATATAATACACGCAGAGAACATTTTGTTGATTCAACCAAAATATTCTTATATTTACAAAATATTTGGTACATTCAACCAAATTTTAGTTAAATGAACAAAATTTTAGTCGAATCAATAAAACTCTTCTCGGCCTGTAATCTTAACCAGTTTTATAAGTGTATTAGTACATTATTCCATAGGGCTATTAAAAACAAAACATTCAGTATAAATTTGAAGGACCCCGGTTCGCTTCTTAACGCAGGCATATACGTTTTTACAAATCAAATATAATATTTATGTATGGAATTGTGATATATACATATATATTTCATTCCAAAAAGTGCTAATATATTATTTTAATATTTCTTGACGTGTTATGTTAAGATAATTTTCTTCTCTGATGTTGGCTTGGTGTTAAATGACGACTGTAAGCGTATATACTAAGTCGTGAAAAATTTTCGATTTTATGCCTGGAAACAATAATATATTTTTCAAATATAGAATTTATTGCATACGACTGAAAACGCTAAGAAGACTAATTTATATTTAATGTTTTGATTCATTATACTAGACAATATTATAGAAAACCTGACAAGACTTTTGTATAACTTTTTTTTAGATTCGGTGTAAAGTAAAATATGCATCGTGTAACTTCACAGACACGTTAATTTATCAGATTACTTCTAAATTATTCTAAAAATAGACTTTAATATCTTATAAAATTAATGTATTAAATATATACTTATTAAACTTTTTCTTTACGTGTTGTTGATAATAATTTACGTATTCTCCTCTGAAGCAATTTTAACGGTATTCTGTTTTGTAACAATTGTTTTTTAAATAATTTGCAATTCTTTTGTTCATTATTAAATTTCAATTTTTTACAAAAATACTACTGTTACTTATGTGTCAGAAGGTAAAGTAATATTTTATCGCGAATGAAATTTGATACGATTTCATACTAAGTTCCAATGAAAGTGAATTGCAAAAAGTAATCTTACAAATTTTACCACATTAGATAATAAACGTAGGATAAATGCCTAAAACTATATATAAATGTGTTAAATTATGATTAAATAGAACTATATAAATAAAACTTGTAAACATATTTATCAACATTACCACTACCATAAAATTTACAAAAATTGTAATGTCGTTTAGCATTATTTACATATTTATGAATTTATTTTACGTTTATTATTTATACCGGTAGAATTTATAGAATTATTTTTCTCAGTGTGTAATATTCATATTCGTAATAATAAGAATTTATTATTTAAATATTCCAATTTCATATAAATTTTAAGGATACTTGAACTGTAATTTACAATTAACAATAATATCTTATTCTTTTATTATTACATTACTTTCTCTAGTTTTATAATAATTATTTGTAAAGTATCTACTTTTGATAAGCACCAGAATGGCCTCATAACATTTAAATGTGTAGTTTCATTCACGCCTCCTTACGCACAGTGTATGGTAGTGTTTTATATTTTCATTTTTATGAAGGTAGATTTATTTCTTGTATTTTTAATATACAAAGGTTTAACACTTAAACATGTAATTCTTAATTAAACTAGTTTTTAGTATTATTTAATTATAAAATTATATAATGATGACTTATTATATATAATATAATGTATGTTATTAAATATATTCAATTTATAATATGTAATGAATGAAATATATAAAGTCAAATAAATCGCTTCTTTGATTTTTTCATATTATTATTAAAAGTGTACTTCAATTCATTATATATATTTTACAATCAGTTTCAATTTAATTGGACATATATCATTTAATTATTCATATAAGTTTTACGTTGTATTTTTGAACTTTGTACTTTATAATTGACTTTGAATAAATACATATAATAAATGTTTTGTTGTAATATTACGGCCCATTATTTTTAATTTTTCAAAAGTAATGTTTAAATTACATTATTTCTATCCAAAATCGTAATTTTTTGTAATTAACAATTTACATAATTAATAAAGTAATACTTGAAAGCACTATCGGAACATTAGAAACGCTCAACTGTATTTGCAAATTCAACATATATAAATGGATAATACAATAAATATTATAAAATATATTTACGTCTAACAATTTTTCATGCATAGAATCGTACATTTTATATTATATTATATTTAAAATATCAATTCCAAATGTATATATATGCGAATAATTTGGTGACCCATATTTCCTGATTTCAACGGCTTGTATATTTTCAAATGCAGGTCAAGTGCACCTTTTTTACAATATAATTCAATATTACAAATGCACAGTGTGCGAGTAAAATGTACATCCGCAAATAAGAAACATTGATCATTATATTAAACTAATTAAATAATGACATTTGTATTATGATGCATGTTACTCGGAACTCATTTACAAATATACAACATTTTTTCATTAAGAATTGCAAATAATAAGATACTTTCATACTTTCCGCTATTCAATTTTACGCGGTAAACACATTAAACGTACACTTACACACTTCTGATTGAAATT
This sequence comes from Psilanteris sp. ZL-2020, assembly GCA_022817085.1. Lineage (NCBI taxonomy): Eukaryota > Metazoa > Arthropoda > Insecta > Hymenoptera > Scelionidae > Psilanteris > Psilanteris sp. ZL-2020. The sequence goes on from JABFQC010006827.1 coordinate 6,782, forward strand.
TCAGTATTGGAAGAATTGACATTTTTGCGAATACAAAGTTGCCTGATACCAAGATAGCATAGTGTATACTCTTAGTTTTAATAAGTTACGAAAGTAACGAAAGCAGCTCGATAAATGCTATTCTCCATCTTGCAATTTTCTTCACATCTTTTACATTTTTTGTGTGGCAAACTTTGCATTGATACAAAGTTTTCCGCAGATTAAGATTCTTTTTACGACTTTATTGTAATCTTTACACTTATTGTTTATTTTTAAGCACTTTCTATCATTTTATAAACTACGAAGAATGTTTGCTCTACGACTTCGCCCCCCCCCCCCCTTAAATATTTAAATAATTTAAACCCGTTAGATATATTGTATACACTAAATAAGTGAGTCGAATTTTTTTTCCCCATTCGAATGACTAAATGCTATTTTAACTTACACAATCACAATAACGGGTAAAATACTTAAGTGATTAAGTAAATTCTAACACCCATATGTGAGGTTAATTCACTTAAATGATATATCCATATTTTTTGCTTATAAAGTGTACAATGGCGTCGCTTTTTGTTGCTCGTTGTAGCAGAGAAACTCATGCAACGGGACGCTATAGAACATCGACCGCTTTTCCTTTTCGCTTGCGAGTTAATCCCCGACGATATCAAAACCGGAGAATCATTTCGGTCGGATGTCTGACGACGCGGTGGATAATGTCCAACGTCATCATAAGACCGTATTGGCACGAGCCACGGTCCTTTATTGTCAGCTAGATGCTTTTCTCAAGCCAAAGTGGTCTAGCGTAATGCATTCCCATAAATTAAAGCGTCGATATAATTATCTGCAATTTGTTTTGTTTTTATAACGCATTCAAAAACATAAGTTTTTAATTTTTCAATTCATTTATAATACCGTAAGTAGTTTATCAGACTTTATGAAAATGTATGTATTGTTACGCGACATGGAATTATGTAATAAAAACAATATGTATATTAGATTTATAAATGACAAAAAAACAAGTATTTATAAAACACGGGAATATTATGTTTGAATAAACTGAATGTTAATTGGTAGAATGCTTTCAGAGTGCTAAATTTTTGACAAATAAGAATATTGTACGGTTAAAGTTCGATAGGAAAATTCACTTTTAATAACCTTTCAATAAATTACAAAATAGTACTTTCGAATGCACACAATGTAATTAATCCAGATCGCCAACGTAAATACGTACTTTTTTAACGAACTTTTTGTTAAGTTCATTTTAATTCAGAATATTAAAACTTAGCAACCTGTTTTGATTATTTTTAAGAAATAATTGCACAACATTTGATGATCCGATTATAAGAAACAAATATTTTATTATCATGAATGACTGATTTTATTTAATGACTAAATTATGCCGAATTTTGACAATTTGCAAGTATAATAATACAAATGGGTGAACTTTTCACTAAAAAGTGGTTATGATGATTATAATGATGTTTCTCTCTTTGGTTGCAACCGAATGCTTCATATCAATATAATTTACTCACCCAAATGAATCTTTTTTTGGTTGCGAGCGTGGATCAACTGTACGAAGAAAGCATTGGCGGCAGTCATAATTCATCATTACTGAATTGTGCAAATGTCCAACGTGATTTAAAGCATGCATTGCTGATATACAATCAATGCACATCGTTATCAATGTTACTACATTCGTTCTTCCCATTAATAGGCTTGATAATAATTTAACAACCTAACTGACAGTCTCAGGATATCCGAAATAAATTTAAAAGTTGAACTTGGCTCGCATTAGGTTGTCATTAACTGGGTGATAAATGGTTCCCTTGGTTTAAAATAAACTGCTATATAAATAATATTATGGATTCATTATTACTATAAGTAACTTGAATGGTTATTTGCCAACTATTAAATACGTTCATTCATTTGGAAGCATTATTGTTTGAATTAGGGAAAAATGAAAATGTTGCAAAAATGGGTTCTTTGCAATATCCGAAAACGCTAGTCCCAAAATACTAATTGGCAATAAATACATATCAAACATTCTGCAATGGAGCAAGAAAAATAAAAATTTTATGGATGGGTATTATTAGATTTTTGCAGGGGGGTTAGATGTTTTAATAGTATTTAGTTTCAACGTGAACTCACAGTGTATGTCTTAAGTTTAATTTCACGCACTTTGTTACATTATATTTTAACAAAACTTAAACAAATCATAACTTGATATTGATGTTTTTATTCGTTTATGAAATTCTCTAGGGAATTTATAAAATAAAAATAAAATGTCAGAAAGGAAAGGAAAGGTTGAACGCAAAAATCGGATTACAGTTGGCGCTTGCAAACAGCTATTGAGGCGTTTTAACGGTGACTTTGTCGAAAGCAACTGAATACTATACAGAAATACTAAATGTAAGAAAATATAAAAAAAATTAAATTCAGTAATCTTTTTATTTTTACACGAACAAATGATTTGTATTTTAATTACGAGGAAATGAAAAATCTTGATCATATGAAACATAATGAATTAAAATTCTATAGTTATAAATATGGCTCGAAACAAGATTGTTTTAGAAAATTTATCTCTGAAATTGCAATGTAAACTTATATTTATTATTTAAAAACGTTTACAAAGATTTTGTAATATGTTTCAGTATATTGAGTAAAGGTATACACAGATATAAAAGTATTTGATTGCATTACGGCTCATTTTAAAGTTAATAAATTTTTTAATTTGTGATTCAAAAGTATATATTTTTTTATTTGGCACATGTTTTTTTTAATATTTACTTAACTGTTATTGTATTCGCGTAAGACACGATGAAATATTGTAACGAATGCATAGCACAAAAAACCCATAAATGCGGTCTGTGAGAACCTCACAGGCTGTCCGATTTGAAAAGTTAATTGTGCCAGCGAGAGGTATGGACTATCCAGAATGCAGTCGTAGTACAAATTCATGCCGATGGGCCGCAATGCGGAATTCGGAATACAACCGTAGTATACGCGTAAAGAATTCGTAAAAAATCGCTGCTCTGGCCACGACTTTTAATAATTTTATTAGTTTTGTATTATTTTTACATAATATAATATAAGTAAACGAAATTTAAATATTTAGTCTAAATTTATAAAAGTAATATTGAAATAATAAACTTTTTTCATATATAAAAGCTTTATTAATTTGCTATTGTACGTATTAAGATTTTTATAAATCTAACTTGGAAATTATTTTTACAAACTAAACAAAATGTGTCAATATAAAAGAAAATGCTTTTAAATTTATGTTAAAAATTATATATAATAAAATGTTAGATTCTTATGTTTAAAAAATATAATACGATTAATATTTGGCTCGTTTTGTTTCAGGTACGTGCCACGGATTTTATAATTATGCCGAAAGTGTGAGTATGATTACTAGTTCATTAGTGTTAATATTTAACGTGAATAAATGCAGTGCATATTTTTGTTTATATAATTAAACAATTATATATTTAAATTCTGTACAAAAGTTAAAAATGTAAATATACACTGTAAATCCAGTTCTGTAAAATCGCACTCATAGAATGTAATTTTCACACTAAGTATCAATGTTACACAAAAAATCCCAAGTAGAAATTTCTCAAGTAACTCGTGAATTACTAAACATTTTATATACAAATTCTCTAGTAACTCATGAGATACTAGACAAATTTCTACTAATAATACTGTAATTCTACTGTAATATTCTTATTACATACACACTAAAAACT
>JABFQC010006828.1:0-10504 GCA_022817085.1 Psilanteris sp. ZL-2020
ATTATAAAGCGATAGCAAAACTTCTTAAGTTTGGAAAAATGGTTAATGCACTGCCTCGGCTCTAAACGATTGAAACGGAATACGTGTTTCTCAGCGGGTATCCCGGAAACAGACGTGTAAGTTTATACACGCAAAAAGGGAAGATTTTGTATAACGTTTACTACTTTTTTAATTTTAGAAGAGTTACACAAAGACATCTTTTCCTCCCGTTAATAAATATCAGTTGTTAGTGAAATAATTTATGGTATATATATATATATATATATATATATATATATTAGTTTAGGTAATACTATATTTTTTGTAATGACAATGCGGTAATATGCTGACGTTTTACTGATGATAAATCCTTAACATTATAGTATTACGATAATTTTTAGCTTCTACGGTATTAGAATGGGAAAAGTACATGGGAAAAAGAAAAATAATATATCACTTATTACATTCAACATAACAGATTAATATCGCGTTAAAAATTTGTTAATGCATTTCCTGATACTGGTATATTTGCTTATACGATTATATATGTATAATATATGTATATACATATATATAACTCTAATACGTCATTATTTTTCTTGCTTAATAAGCAATGCGGTTACGTTGAACAATTGGAGAGTTGTAAATTTATAACATAAAAATTAAGAGAAACAGACACGAGGTGGTATTTATCTATATATGTAATGTAAATTATTTGAATTTCATTTTATATTACTTTCTCCAAGCATTTAAATATCGGACTCTGGCTAAATTTATGTATTTCTAACGATTCGAATTGTATTTAACGTACAAAATTAAATATATTCCAGTAGGTGTAGCAAATAAACGTTGACACTCTTATTATGAACGGGTCAAGGTGTAAATTGATGTTAATAAATGCTACGTAAACTGGTTACGTGACGTGAAAAATGATTTACACTATGTGACTGTGTATATAAATCGAATAAATATTTTTGCAAACATTCCAACTTGAAGATAAGCCCTGAATACGCTTCGTTTTTGCGTTGTGAATATTTTGTTAAATCAAATATTGATCTATACTTTAGAGGGGCTCGAGTGTTATATTTCAATGGGCAGATTTAAAAATTCAATTTAAGAATACTACGGCCATTGTTAAACACTACATTATTAAAATCTGGCTATCTTAGATTATAAATAATCATTGAATATAATTCATTCAATTTAATAATTTCGTAATTGTTATGAATGTAAATCATTTATCATAATTAAAAGTAGTGATCAGTTTGGATATACAATCAAAATGATTAACATCACTTTAAGAATTATTATATTCAAATACACTGTTTTTAAATTATAAAGTAGACAAAATAACCTTTGATACATCGTAGGAAGTTATTTCTATTCAAGCATGGAATATAACAATGGATTTTAAAATCGTAATAACAGGGAATCGTAGTAACCAACAGACGTTTTCTATATACATTTACTGGCAATATCGACAAAGTTTTGCGAAACGCAATGAATGTTGCAAAATTTTAACTAGTGTCAATATTTAATATGTTTTGAAGTCAATCGTCCTTGCGGATGAAGTAGCACATGCATAACCCCTATAGGCAGTCTTCTCCCCACGCAGTCTGCGATTAAAGAAATAGTAAGACACGGTTGTATCGACGATCGGACATTAAAATTCGTTTTGTAACCCGAGTAAACCGAATGTCTCGAAGTTTGCGCCTGACGCGAGTTCCTCCGTTAATCATAAAGACATTAAATAAAGATCGAACAATTTGTGTAATTAGTTAATAAAACCAATTAAGTGGTATTTGCGTAAGTTGCGGCTGTTACTATAATATTACGATAAAAAAACCGATTGCAAATGATCAATTGTTTTCCATGTTATTTTCAGACTAGAAAGTATTTACAAATTTGTTATTTCGAAATAATTGCTTGAATGCAAATGCTTGATTAAACAACAATCATTTTGAACGCTTGGACGAGTATTTCCTTCTAATTTATTACCAACCGAGGGACCGATATCGCTGTTTTAGTTTGCTGTTAACATTCAACTAGGTGTGTTCTGTTATATGACGCGTAGGCTTTAATTGTAAGAGCAATTTGGTTTAATGGCAAAAATAGATGTACCGCTAGTTTATTCTCATAACGCACAGAATACTTTACAAGGATTTCACTTTCTAATTAATTGTTTGTCCTTTTTCCTTAAAACACGTAACGTCATGGGTTTGTTTTATGTTTATTTGTTTATCGTATTATTCGAGTTTTGAAGTCAAATTTGAATAACAGCTCCATTCACGAAGCATTAAAAATAGCGTTTTGAATAGCTCGTTTATAACTCTTTAATTAATTGTAAGCTGTTTGGTTTCAGAAAACAATTAACCGCAATATAAAATTAATATAATTGTAAATGAGTGCGCGGTCAAAGTGGTTATTCAAAAATAAGAGTAATGAATCGTAATAAAGCACGTTGCAATAACATCAATAATATATTATGATTTAAATGCCGAAATACTTTATTGTTGAACAACGATAAAATAAATTTTCAACTCAGGATATTTACTTTTTATTTCTGTGTTCTTTTACTTTTTTATGAAGACTATCGATTTCTCATTTCCATCGGACAAGCTTTTATTTTATTAATTAATTCATCATTAACCGGAATCGCTATGAAATGCTTTACGAAATTCTTGTTCTTCGCATATCTTTTCGTCTTTGAAAGAGTAGTTGTTTTATCCTCGCGAGTCACGTTTTCTCCAGCAAATCGTCGATCAATCTCGTCAGAGTAGAAGCTTCCGTTATACCTTGTCTTTTTGCGTAAAATAAGAAATGAAAAAATGTAAATGAAAAGTAGTTTTGCTAGCCTCGAGTCACGCTTTGCGCAAATTTAAATTTTGATTGGAATGGATCTATGACTATTATTTGGAAGAATGTGCAAAATGAATATTATGTGGGGAATCTCATTTTTACGTGATTCAATTAAAATTATAAATTTATAATATAAAAACCAATGCATACGGTATGTATATAAATTTGCGTTGAATATAAAGGCGGTAGTCATTTCGATTAATACAATTTCGAGAAATAAACTTATTTTCTATAAGTACGGACATGATATAAAATAATTGCAACCGGCATAATATAATAATATTTTTAATTTGTCTTGTTACATTCGTACACGTATACAACCTTAAATATCATTGACGTCCTGATTTGATTGTTTTAAACCGAACTAGTGAATATCGCAAGAATTTAATTTCAGCATCAGCAAAGAAGACTTACGCTTTGATATACATTATACATACGCCACAGTGCAAAGATCTAGTAATATCCAGTCAGAGTATTACGAAAATATTTAATCGGTTCTGAAAAAATAAATGTATTCATTGCATTAACTAAAAAAATATTAAAGAATATAAATATTATAATGAGACGTAATTATAAAAGGACAAAATTAAAATAATTAACATGTATATGTTTTTTTTTTTTTTTTTCGTAGAGCATACGTTGATAAAAATATTTGTTTCGTTGGAATTCGTAAAGCTGTCTAAAAATGTGGAAGTTAATAAAGTGATTATAGTTATATATCACTGGATTTTCTAAACTGTCTAAACACTTGACATAATGTAGTAATAAAAAGTAACATCATGACGTAAATAGTTATTCGACAAATCCCATAGTCATCTAAGTGTCCATTAGTGTCTTCACCGCGTGTAAAAGTGTTTTAATAAATACGTTGTTTATTTGTTGAAGGTCAATTGTAGTTTGTTTTTCATGAAATCGATTTTCAGGGGAATTCCAAAAACGACACCAGTCACCTCTTTATGTTACTGTTACAGCATTGCGATGACCAATTAAGAGTCCAATTAAATAAAATGAATACTGAGAGAACATGTAATGTACAGGTAATCCGTGGTGGCATACGTATATAGACGTATTGATTCGTGAAAGAAGGAAGAAACTCCGAGCAAAAAGTGAGAAACCACTTATCAATTAAAATTTACTTTTCTTTCATTAATTTCAAAATTGTGTTCCGTCACTTTATTTCATTGGCTGAACTGTTGCTTTATCTGTAGACCCCGTTATTGAGTTATTCAGGTTCCGAGACACAAATCAACCACTTATTAGCAGTTAAATATTTATAGAGAAAATACCATTGATAATACATGTTCTTTGTTTGGCATGAAATATAATATTTGATAATGTTTTCTCGGAAAGAGTTTAAAAAGTTCTACGACATTTTTCTGTTCTCAAATGTTTGCAATCCGGTTGAAGAGTCAACCGGTTTCGGCTCGATTTTGTTAAGTGAAAAATCACTTTATTTCTAGCAGTGGTATAAATGATCGACGTCATATTCATCGAAACTACCTTTCATTCAGACGTATTTTGCACCGATTCAATTTTTGTTCAAGGTAGTTCACACGTCTGACACACCACGGAGTTGACCCCTGATAAAAACTGTCGGAAAAAAAAATTGTAGGAAAGAGACGTCACGTCATTAAATGTATATGGATTTTAAAAACTGGAAATAATGACAGATCTCTGTCCTTTCACTTAAATGTCGTCACAAATTTGGTTATTTTTATGATTGTTTTCGAAGGTTATAGGCATCTTAATTATAATCAGTGCGCCAATATCTTTCATCAGAATGTACTGATTTACAATATAAATAAAATAATAGTTTATTCCATCTCAATAACGTCAGATAATTGTGTAATTAAAACAATGTTAATATTTTAAATGGGTAACAAAGTTATTATTGGTAATAATAAATGCAGACAAAATTGATTTTAGTATATAATCAAGTTTTATAAATGTGTTATCATATATTATTTTTAGAAAGCAATTTTTAATGCAGTTGAAAATAAATATAAACGTAAAAAATACAAGTTGTATTATTTAAAATATTATTTTCAGTTTCAATAGAATGATGCGTCGAATGTATAGATATTTTTTTTAAAGATGTATATTATTGATTTATTTTGTTCAAATAATAACATTTGAAATTTGGCAATTGTTTTTAATGTATAAACATATTTTTATAAACAATTAATTTACATTTCACAACAAATATTCTAATCTTTAGTAATGCTTTAATGTTTTGTAACGTTTAATGTTATTTTAATGTTTCCGATTACATTCGAGACTTTCGTTAACATGTGATCAGATATTAGAAATATTTAAATACCGTCTAAGTTGAAACTGAACAAAATAAGATCTGAATGTTAGAATTTCGAATGACTGACGTTGATTAAGATAGATGCACGTTTCTGCAGATGATACGTGAAAGATCATTTTACAGACAAAGAGCTTGTTTAAAGAAACCGTGAACTAGTTGTAATAATTAACCTTAAATGTTTTATGTGGTGCATATGACACATGCGCGCATTTGCAATGACTAGTAATGAAATCGTGCGCGTTTTCACAGCCGTTGATGGCTTCTTTTTGTTTTGAAGTGGAGAACAAACAGCTACGTGAGAAATATTCGCACGCTCTCGCTCGCGGAAGAATAGGTACGAAAAGGATGCTAACGTGTGGTATAATTCAAAACTGACGAGCATAACACATGCACACGCTGAATGAGTGTGTGTACATTGGCGAAATGTAATTGAAACGAACTTTTTGTCATCACGAGAAATCTTTAGTCTTTCAAAGCCTTTCCCTTACATTGTCTTAGTTAACGTCGTCAAGATCACATGCAAAATTCGCAATTCATTTTCCCGCTGGTTTTTCACTTTCGTTAACTCAGTGTCGACTTTTGAAGTTCATCGTACTTTAGAGTTCAGCACATATTCGTTTACTCCGGAACGTTTCTGTTTGGATTGAATTAAATAGTCAATGTCGCAGGAATCAGGTCTATATTTTATGTACATATATATATATATATACCAATCACTGATCTACGACATTTAATTGTGCAATAAACGTACATAAATATTGACACATATAACACGACGGGAATAATTTTAAATTAATTTATTTGTTTAAATGTAATTAGAATTGTGTTTTCGAATTTTCGTAATTCACATTGACATTTTGAATTGCAAATATGGATAATCGATGTTTGTAAATTTTTCATTTAACTCGATGATTAAACAGTTAAACAACATAATGTATGTTATTACGCACATACGCGAACTCTTTGATTATAATAATTAAATATTAATGATTATAGAGCTTTTCCAATAAGGTCACATCTGCCTTTCTTTTTGTATTATGTGAAGAAAGGAATGGAAGATAAACGAGTGATAATGTTATATTCATGTGAGATTAAATACTGGCAATACTTATATCAGAAATGCATATTTTAAGTATTCTTTATTTACAGTACACTTCACGCAAAGGTTTTTATTCCCATCAGATAAATTGCCGAGTATTCGAACGTATCGCGCGCATAAAATAATTTGTAAAAATAAAGCGTAATTAATATGGCTGCGTTCGAACATTTCTTAAATCTCGATACTAAACGTCTTCGGAATATTAATTAGGACGTTGAAAACGGCTTTGTATTGTTGACTCGTGTACCTATAAAAATGAATTTATTGCGCAATAAGCTGTCATTTTGTCCATTATATTTATAACACGAATCGTTAGACTTTAAATAAAATGTCACTGATAGGTGTAGCTGACACATAATGCAATATTGTCCTGACCGTGTCCCTCATACGTCACGTTCGTGTAATAAACAACTCGTATTTTGATTACATTATATATCACAAGACAAAATTACGATTTAGCGTCGTTGCATTTGCATGCAAATATTAACAGTTGCTTATCGCACCCTCAATAGTTTGAAACACTCGAGGGTTGGTTGTCGCAGCAAAAGTTGCGCTGCGCGACAGTTTCAGATTGATAACGCGAATAGAAAATTGAAGACAAGTTATTGCGCCAGTTGCTGAATATTTTCTGAAATCGATCTGGTTAATTAATTTTATTTACTGCAATTTGATTGCACGAATAATGTTTGAGTGGAAAAATAGTTCAGTTACACCACGTTTGCTATAAATATTGCGGTCTTATATTATTAGTGCTTTTTAGCGGGATTTCGTTAATGCTCATGTTCGTGATGAAATATTGGCTGTTCCAAATGGCTTTCGTGATCCACATAAAGGAGCGCCAAGGGCATTATCATGTAATGATATTAGCGTCTAACTGCAGCGTAATTATTTCATTACGAAATGTAAATAAAAAGAAATGTACGCTCGTATCTTTCTTAATCAGGAATGCATTCTATAAGACAGAATTTACTTTTTAGGCGACATTTCTTTCCGCGCGCGAATATTTTCCGACCAATTTGACGTATTATTTGTTTAACGCTCGTTACAAAATAAAAATTATGTGATTATTGGTCTTTGTCAATCGGTTGTTTGAAGAATTCTATTAAATGCGTTTGAGTAATCTAAGAAACCATCAATTGGCTACTGCCTACGAATCGCGTCTTTATTTGTCATAAAATATTACTTAAAAAGCTGCGTAAATAAAATGATTTTCGACGTATGCCAATAAAATTCTGCCTCGTTTGTGCAAAAATAATAACCATTTATACTTAAACGTGTGTTTGTGAATCGTAAAGAGTTAAAGGTGTGCGAGGCGCGATCTTTCGGCGCGGATCACTTAATTGTTAATCTTTTTTTAAACACGGTAGCATTCTTGAATTTTAATAAACGCATCGAATGAAATCGTTAGCGTTTGGATGACTTGATTCACTAATGAATTCTATCTTCTGCATTAAGCATTCAATCACTTCTTAAATAACTGTCATTTTAGCTATGGAATGCAAACTACGAGTGGGAACTGTTTAAGGTTACTCGGAGACATACATTTCATTACTATTCATTAAATGCCTTTCTTTGATTTTCTCAAATTATAGGTATCAATTCGTAGGTATAATTGGCAGATCATGAATGATCAATGGTGACATGACAGTCTCAGTAGTTAACGTTAATGCTACATTTATCATTCCGCAAATTCTCACGATACTGTTAATTCAATAAATTTAATTTGCATTGAAAGCAAATTTAATTTAAATTCTATTTCAGCTTTTATTTTATTTTATGCCCACGTATCCCGTAAAAACAATCCACAGAATTATTAATATTTATTTTGATGCATTAAATAATTATTATTTTATTATACGGCATTATATAAAATCATTAAAATTGTGATGTTTACGTAACGTTGATTTGGTGTCTAAAAAATTTCTCCATTTTCCAATTGACAAACTTCCAAATAAAATGGTCGTTAAACAGGCGTAAAAGTAAACTCACGGAGAAATGTTACATAAAAAGTAACAAAGTGTAAAATGAACGTATTATGGGACACTTAGAATAAATTACGTCGGTGTATAATATTATAATAAACTTGATTGTATTTCTCATTTCCTTAATCTCCGAGGTACAAATAATAGCTGCTTGACAGCGCGTTTATTTCATGTCTTTTTCGCAAGACGTATGGAATGTATTGCAATGATATGTATGATACTGACAATGTGATCGTTAAAGTCTCTGTTGCGGCGTCCCTGAGACAATCCCATATTGAAATCTCTTGTTCGCTTAGTAGTGCGTATAGTAAACGCATAAGTATACAATAAATAAATAAACACGTATAAATATTGTATAGTTATTTAGAAGTGTGTGCGTGTGAGTGTGTCTAGTTGATACGAGGAAATTCTGAATACATTTCACCGATAGACAGGTAAAACTAGATTACGATTTCAAATTCCTCGTAGGGATACGGTGAGGTAATTATAATATACTTTTAAGTACTTTCTGGTAAAGAGAATGATAAATGATAATCGGTATATCGTATTATATAAGCACTGTGTACGAAAATTCCTATCGTAATCTAATTCATAAAAGATTTGAATTATTCATGTCCTCGGGAATATTTATCAAATTTGATGGCCGGTAAGGACGCAAAGTATTTTGTTAATATTATTTATAATTGTTATATTCATTTAGGTACTCGTTGTTGTTTGCGTGTCTACAAAGTAGTTTTTATAGTATTAAAAAAGGAATCCGAATCATGCCTTGGATTTGATGGGATGTTTTCTTTGTTTCAAACGTGGAAAATTCTATATATAAATGATTGACTATTGAAGATGGTTTTAATTTTAATTAATTAACAAAAATTGAAGTAAACGTCTATTTATAATATAATCATATATATTATAAAATTTATAATAATTCCTGCAGCGTAGTTTACATATATAAGTAGTATTATATATTTTTTAAAAGAAATCATAATGCAAAATTTATGTAATTTGTAAAAAAAACGTACGACAAAAAACACTTCTCTTTCGTGTTAAAGTTTATACTTATTTTTAAGAAATTGCATTTTCAATAATTTAAAATATCTACAAAATTTAATGTCGAGAGATTAATATTAATGTGTTATATTACTGTGTTATCCCAATGATGGCATAGCTTATTAAATGTGCAATATTCTCGATAAAAATAAATTTATAAACGTGTACAATGTACGTTTTGATTAATATTTATGTAAATTATAATGTTCCTATATAATTTTGCATTCATACACCAATTCTTAATCAATCTTAATGTAAAATTATTGATTTCATAAAAAAAAATTTTTTATTTACATTCCTTTGTGGCAAAGTCTGCCAAGAAAAATTCTTGGTTTTAGTTAAAATGTTCGTACAATATAATGTGATATGAAATATATACAATACAAATTCATTGATTGAAGCCATTGACTACTGATTGGACAAGAAAAATGCATCATGGCAATGCATATGCACTAACACGCCTTGCATACAATATTACATATGGGTTTTCCAAACACGTCTATCTGAGAATGACCATGAAAAGAGCGATGCTTGAAAAATTCGATGCATGTCCGAAATGAATAATTGCTTTTGGAATCTTTCAGATGTTTCAGATTGTAATATGTGTGAGCGCTGCATAATAGATACCGAGTTGATTAATTGGTAATATCGACGGTATTATCTGATTTTGTTTGTTTTTAATATATGTTTAACGAATATTGTATATTAGATCAAGAATATTGATCATATAAATTACAATATATGTGATATTAAGTATTTAATAAGTAAATGTGCACAATGAATAATTGACATACAATACACAGACGCAGAAAGATATTTAAATTAGACTTCAAATAAAATTTGTATTGCAAGGACACACATTAACTTTGAAGACACGATAGATCACATGTTACTTTCACGTATTTGAATATGTATTATATACACATCTAAGGAATAAAATGCGGTATTCAAGATGGTCCCCTTTTTTTTACTGTACTCTTAACTCTAGAAAGGGATGATTTCGAAATTATCGGTGCGAAATTCAAGTATTCCCTCGCGGCAGAGAATCGTTATCGTCCTCTTTTCCCCAAGTTGATTTAAATTATTTAAAATTTTTTATTGGAAAACAGGACCGTAAAACTTGAGCGGAACGTCGAAGCTTTTGTTTAATTGATGAGTCATTTCATAGCCGAGAACATTCAATATTTTATACCCAAATATCTTTGAAACGTGTGCAAGTATATTATA
>JABFQC010006829.1:0-10502 GCA_022817085.1 Psilanteris sp. ZL-2020
ATAAGTTTTTTGCAATGTGATATAGTAATTTTTTCAAATCATATTTTAAAATATGAAATATATTCGACTATATCCTACTTTTGAGATATTATATAGTAAATTATTCAATAACTGTTTTCTCCGTGTAATATATTAATAATATATTGGGAATATATTCAAAATATATTTGCAATATACTGTCGAGATATTGCAAATATGTTTTTATTTTTACTAGGGATGTAAATATACATTAGACGATATCATAGTTTTTATCATTTGTTTGGTAATATTTTACATATTTGTAGTATTTTATAACCATAATTATCATATTATTTACATTTTTTCCTATTTTTCCTACTTTTATTATCTATAGTTTGGTAAAATGTGTATAATTATTTTTTTCAGTGTATGTTGCTCAACTCCAATCTCGGAATACCTCTCTTAGTTCATATAAGTAAAGTGTCAAGAAAATGCGAATTCTCAGTTCTTGTGTCAGCCAAATCCATGTAGACGGATCCATTCGAGTTATTTACAGTTTGAAATGTAGATTTAAAGAAATTCGCAAACTACAAACATTCAGATAAAAATGTTCAATGGTTATCCAGGAAAACACTTTCCAGCCGATAGATCAGCAGAATTCAAACGTTTTGAGATTGGAAACGAATTCACGTTCTTTTGAAATAAATATTATCCATGCTAAGATAATTATAAATCTTTTATAATTATGTTTCCCTTATATGTTATATCGGTAATGATAGACAATTATCCTCCCCCTTCCCTAAGAGGGGTTAAAAAATATTTGTAATTGATGCAGAATTTGACATAGTTTTTGTATCTGCAAGAATTATTGCCCGAAAATTAACCGTTCTCATGATATTTGCATATTATTTATTAAATTTTGCATTTTTTTAAACGCAATTAAAAAGTGTTTCGCCATACCAAACTCAATAATATATACATTGTATAGATTCCGAATTTAATGTAGTTTTCGAAACAGAAACATTTATTAATCGCAAATTAGCTGTTCATCAGATATTTGTATTTTTATTTATACAAGGATCTTTGCGGGGGACAGCCCAGAAATCGGTATCGAAAACTACGTCAAAATCTGCATTGATTTCATGTGACAAACACATGATATTATTATTATTAATATTATAATATTATTATTATACTGTATTATAATAATTTCAAAATGAATGTATTTGTCCTCAAATTATAATACAGTATAATAAAAATTATAGCAGCTTTTTTCACAGTGTATTCTAGTAAGATAGTAGAAATACACTGAGAAAAATAAAACATGAAAAATTACTGTTTATAATACTAGTTTGGGGCCATATGATACAAATCGTCAAAATGTTTAAATGTCATGAGCTTTTACTATTAATGTTTGAATTTTTGCACCACTGATGAATAGAGAAATATTCTTTTTAAAGAAGATAATAGAACCACTACATATATTATTTATATAATAAACACACGATTCCTGCACTAAATCTATATATTAATTTCATATTTTCTGTTACATTCTCGTTTTGTGATACGAGTGAAGGATACGATTACATATAATGTGTCAGTTTTCAATCTTTATATAATAATATAGAAAAAAACATATATCATACCATTATCGATTTATGTAATTAAAAAAAATCTCATTATAAACAAATATATAATGTTTCGTTTAAATTTGATACTAATATATATTAATTATTCCAATTATAGAAAGTATTTATCTGTGCCTAACACTAAATTTCAAGTGCGTATTATTTCTAAATTACATACATAGAATCTCTGAAATCGGGTCGAATGAAAGAAGTTTAGCGAGTTTTAGCATTTTAATATTTAGATATAACGGGTATATAATGTGCATCATTGCATTGTGTTGCATTTTAAATTATTTCTATTGCATTTTGGTGAAGGAAATCAGGGAAGTGTAAAATCTTAACTGTAACAGTAAAATAAGGAGATCATGAAATATCAAACTTCAATAACGGTTATTGTATGATTATGATGAAATGCGAGCACAAAGCGAATGAGGTCTAGAATCAATAATATTGTTTTTTGAAATTCAAATTGACTATGATGATACAATATCTAGCTCCAATAAGTACACATTTTATATACACATTTTCATGGCTATATAATATTGCATCGATAAAACCAATCATTGGACCATGTACAGAGACGTAGATTTACCTTTACTCCCGTATTTAAAAATAATATTCTAACAAAAATTAAAGACTACTATAATGTCAATTAGAAATATATATTTGATTTCCGTCATAAATGTTCATATTGACATTTTAATAGAACCGATTTTTCATTCGATCTCAAGTACAATTTTTGTTTATATTAGTGCAAATTGAATCGATTTTCATGAATGAAAAGTCGACTGTTGAATGAAACCAGTTGAGCACCGCTGTTGTCGCCCACGCTCCGCCATATTCATTCACTTCACTTGATATCCCCACTAGTCATTTGCTTACTCCATCTTCGCAATCTTCGCGTCTTGTATCATTCTGTACGTAGCCAGTGACGTCATCTGAGTTAGCACTCATAAACTTGATTCGCTTAGATTTGATATCGTTGTCTTAATCGAGATATGGAAATGTTGATTTGAAAGGTCGGTGTTGTGTGAAGTCATAGCTTTTAACCGTCATTTTTTAGTTGATTTTCGGTCAATCGTTTGAATTAGATGATGGATGCAAAAGGAAAGCATATAATTATATCATATATACATTTTCAGAGCAAAGTTAATTAATAAGCAAAATATACAAAGCTGCGAAATTGGCGTATGTGTCAATTAATTGGGAAATTTACACTGTAAAAACTGGCATTACAAAAATGTCTTCAGTGAAGACATTTTTATAGAAAAGATATTATAAGTGTCTTATTATTAGATACTATTTATGTCTTTTGCATGAAAATGTCTCGGTTCAAGACACTTGTTTTAGTAGTGTAAATGTCGTTCATTGCAAGGAACATTTCAGAAATAAAAATGAAATAGTTGTATTAATTAATATTAGAAAAGTCTGGTCTTTTCTCATTTTGAATTTGTTAATTTTAGTGAAATATGATTAATATCGAATCAGGATTATATGCATTATTTTGCATTAAAGTTAGCACATTTAATCGCTGTTAAAATAGCTTTTAATTTGCGTTAAATGAAACCCTGTCTTGCATCATAAAAGAGGCTCATTGTTTGACTGCCCGTGAAAATAACATATAATTTTTGTCGTAAAATCAAGCCATGCAATCCCGGTGGTTACCTCGTTACGGTTTCTGTAACTTTATTAAACCACACACATGTAGTGTTTGTATACAAAAATTGAAGAATTTCAGAATTTGGTTCGGTTGCTTATCGCATGTGTAAAACTGATAAACGACTAAGCAATTTGCATAAGGTTTTTCGATAGAGTTTGGTGCAACCTATAATTTAGGCACCACCTATGATTCGCGCGCTTATCATTCGTATAATTTTGGTGTGGTATTTTTATTGGGCGATTAATCAATCATTTTGAAGCGAATGTTCCAAGGGCAAAAACGCCTGCAGATTTTTCGGACGAAACACTTTTAGTGAATGAAACCGTATGTACCGTTTAAATAATTTACAAGCAGCGTTGTCTGATCGAATTCACTGCACACCGGTGATGAGAAAGGAAGAAGATGGAAATAGAAGAATTGCGGACGCATGCGCTTCTGGTACAGACAATATTCGATGAATAATTCGGAGTTGCTTGGACCGAATTTATCTCGATAAGAGTAACCCGAATACCAGTCGCGACGGCTGCCGCGTTTTCTGCCAGTGCGCGTAACATATCGTCACGTGGCGATGCAAAGCGAACTCAAACGAAATAGCGGAATGTTGGTTTCCGTGTGAACTATGACTTTTCCGAAAGAATACATGCTTATCATGACCCTTTCCCCGGGTATTAGCATCGCCGTTCGCTGGATTCCAAAATCCGTGAATACTCAACGACGCGTAATTTAAAGCACGACATTAAAATTGTCCCGTTTCGCGGTCGGCCAAGAGTCGACGGGTAATTTTACGTGGGGCCGTAGCTTTCGAAATGGCAGAAACATCGCCAAAGTAGATCATTTGCAATAAAACGTGGCGCACGCCAGTGCCGTAGATCGTGACTTTTTGAAAAGCACCTGTCTATCTTATCGAAGCTGCACGAGTCGGTCGCACGACTTGTCCGGCCATGGAGATCATCTCTGTGATCTATGCGCGCTCTGCCTGGTGAAATGCACGTCCTGTAGGGCATAACTGTACCCAACTCCCCAACCCGAGAGTACCGCAGTCAAGAAATTAGATGCACCGTTGTGGAGAAAAGAACCAAACGGCTGAGGAGAAGGAGCGAACAATGTGGAGTTAATAGCACGCTCGACGTATGTTGCTTCCTCCGCTCACTTGTCCATCACTCGCGGGCTGAGCGCGCGTATGCAAATCCCGTTGTCACACAATCGAGGCCTCTTCCTCTTTCCGGCACCGCGGCCGCGCGGATAATGGGTGCCGGAGAAAACGGAAGACCACGCCGAGACCAGCCAGAGACCAGATCAAGATAAGCTTATCTTTGCACACTCTTGCAGCCGCGTCGAGAAAAATCATTTTACGTAACGGGAGAGGAAATCGTTAGGAAAAGAGATCCGCGAAAGTCGAGAGTAAGGCCATCTTTCGCGCAACGTAACATTCCGTTAAGCTTCGATTACATATTCACTTTTGGGTCTCGCGTAGTTTTTGACGCTATACAAATACGTGTTTATAAATATTTCAGTCGGGTCACTACACAAACCTTATACTATAAATAAAGGACACCATTTATGGCGATTTTTTCGTACTATTCATTTCTATTCGGTGTGTATATATTTATGTATATAAATATTTATATTTGTAAAGTTATAATTGTCTTAATTAAGACACTTTTTATCCCTACTTTTATGTAAATTCTGGCGTCTTGTATATTGATGGCAGATACAACTTGTTTAAGTCACCGATGTCTCACGAAAAGATACGAGAGTGTCTTGTAACAAGACATCTAAATGTCTTGTCCTCAAGTATAAAGAATCTGGTTAGAAAACTCATTTATGGATTAACAATAATCCTAGTGAATCTTAAAAATGGAAAAGGGTTTACTTATTGTCAAATACCTTTTTACATGATTTGTTTCATCATTGTCACAACATTTTTTTAATTCTTCCAAGGCACCTTTAACGTGTAAAGGTTAATCTTAAATAATAAAAGTGATATACACTGAGAAAGTCTTATCGTACCAGAAACAACCCAAATTGTAACCGAAACTATATGATATTGTATAACCTTGACTATTTAATATAATAATCTTCTTAACCAATCATATTGCTACATTCATGTATCTTAACCAATCAGCATCCACGATATCTTACTATTCATATTGTACAATTCAGTTTTCTCAGTGTATATTTTTAATTAATTAACGAATAGCAAAATATAAAATAAAGCAAACAACATACTGATATTATAATGCAAAAGAGATATTTGGTTATGAATAATTAATCATAAATTTAAATAAAAAACACACTAAGTTACTTTTGGAACTATTGCTTTATGTATGGCTTTCTTACTAAGTTCATTCTAGCTCCTGTGATGACAATTTTTTAGCATCGTATTTTTTATTACGAATATATCGACTTAATTGATTGCTTACAAGACTGTAAAGAAATGAATTATGGTATAAAATATTTTTAAATGATAATACTTTATAATTTTGACCAATATAACCTTTATTAAATAACCGATATATAATTACTTTTAAAATATTATATTAGTATGCGCGTTAATTCAACTTATTCTTTTTCCGGTTGTTTACTAACTGAGCGCAAACAAAACTCGGCAGTCCCCACTTTAAGCCACACACCTCGCGTCTCTCGCTATTTTGAACGAATATTTTTGAATTTTAATGCTATACTACAGAATATTGTTTAATATAAATTAATATTACAAAAAAAAGTCTGACGTTAGGTTTGTAAGAATTCCTATGACTAACTTGAAATCGACACGTATTTAGACGGTTTATATACCCAGTTACTATAAAACGTATATGTCCTAGGTATATATTTTAAAATATAATTCAATTAATATAATTATTTTAATACATTACACAATAATGTTTACGATCTTTTAATTCTGGAAAAGTGTCAAAAATAGTACGAGAGTTTGGTTCTCTATTAGTAAGTATATGTAATTCACCTGCCTAGAATGCTATGAATAATTTTTGATATTCATAGATTTTGTTTAGCATAATTTTACAAGATTGTTAGGAATGAAGGTATAATTTTACTTGATATATAATCAAACTAATTTTACATATTTTTACTTCTCTAAATATAGTATATGTTGAAATAAATAATATATAAAATTAAACAAATATTCATTTATAATAAATGAATTGAATTTATTAATTATAAATGAAGTAGCAAATATATAATAATTTTATTTTTTAGCCAATTTATAATAACTAAAACTAAAATATAACAATTTTAGTTTCATATGGAATAACATCTTTTCCTTTTATGTCACAAAAACAATTACCTTACTTATCATAGTATTGTAACTATGCCATTTTAATCAAATCAAGTTTTTTTTTCAGTAGACAACAAATATTTTGCGACAAACTTTTTAAAGAAATGCGTAAATAAATATTAATTTTTATTATATTATTCAATTCTCCTATTCATAAAGAACACTGACTATTTCTCGAAAAATTAAAATTATATTTTATTTATTTACATATTTAGAAATAACTAATTTAGAAACAGATCACTTCGATACCCTCATCTTAAGATGAATAAAAACATGTAAAACAACTTAAGATATTATTTGTTTTACACTATTTTAGTGTCTTTCAAGACCATAGTTTATTACAAAAGAACGTCTTAAATGTTGATTTGGTGTCTTAAATAAGTCACAAAATCTGCCTTAAAAATTTTTATTTTGTAACTTGGAAAAAGCGTCGAAATTTGAACACTCGTGACACTGATTTAAATCTATAGCACCTTTCATTAAGACACTCAGAATGTAGTTTTTTACAGTGCATTGACATAAACTGATTTAGTCGAACTTACATATTTGCAAAATTAATTTACAAATATTACTTCTGCACAATGAGAAAAATAAATGTATTTATTTTCCTTTAGAAATTACTGTACAAATAACACTATAAGAAGTACTATAAAATTATAAAAATATCAATTCTATACAATTCTATATATTATACATATATGTATACAAACTATATTATAGAAATATATTATTAAGATTTGTTGAAAATGTATATATGTGTTTATGTAAATGAACTTTTTATTAATTTTATTATTTTATTTCATTTGACCCAAACTTGGACCAAACTTAGTCCATACTTCAGTCAAAGATTGGGAGTCAAGTTGCGCCAGAGCAAATTGGTATGTCAATCCAGAGATCGACTGTTGGTTCGAATATTAGTTGCCAAACATCTATTATATATATGAAAATACATTATATATATTAAAAATCAGCTTAATTATTATGTAATAATTTAAGGCATTATTATTGAAATCCTATATTTTCATTCGACTCATATAAAAAAGAAATGTTTAAGGGGTAACATTCCACATTATCACTTCTTGTCTTGTGTGAAAATGAAGCATTTCAAATTGGCAAAAACAAAGTTTTTCCTGTATTCGCAAACTCCTGTAACTTCCTTACTTGAAAACCAAATCCAATCACATATTTTCTTTGCCTTCCTTTCCAGTGCACGACTTATAATCATATTTTATATGTACGAGGCCGGACTTTTCAGCGTTTCAATTTTTCTCACTCCTCCCTGATAAATACCTCCATAAATTCCTACTCCGAACGGATTTGCATATCGACGCACAAAAATACGTTCAGTTTCAACATTAAATTATTTAATCCTCTATATATTAACAAGATAGCAACTATCAATCGACTGGTTGGGATTCCAATTAGAAAAAATTATAAAAATAATCAAAATAATCATTTAAAAGCGTTCTTATGATATAATTAAATGTATATATATATATAATAAATTTATTTGAATGTGAAAATATATATATGAATCAATTTTTAATATATCTCGTTTAATAAATCATACATAAAGTTTTTGGTATTTAACTTGACTCATTTACAAAGAATTTAAATATTTATAAAATTCTTCTAAATTTTTCAAACTATATAAAGAATGAAACCAAAATGATCGAACCTATCAATTATTCACGTTAATTCGAATTGGATGCATAGCATTGTGTAACATGAAACATTTCTGGATTTTTCTGACCTCTTATGATTATGCATAATAATAACATAAGATATATTAAATAATATCATAATGTACATCTTTTATTAGATTTAGAAATTTTAAAATCTTAGTATGAAAGTAGGGAATGAATGTAAAATAGATGTTATTTTGTTAATTTTGTATTAAATTTGTAGGGAATAAATTATACATCCTTTTTACACATAAAATGTCGATATAATTTGAATACAATTAATATAATAGTATATCTTTTTGGTCAATATTTATTATAAAGAAGCTTGCTCGCTTATTTCTAATTAATTGCATGAGAATTATAAGTGCAAATCGTTACATATAATTATGCATTTCTTTTACTCGTCGTGGAAATCAATTAAATGTGTAACGCATACAATTAGCGAGGACATATATTTTGAATAAAATAAAAATTAAACAAAACTAAATTTAACTCTTTGATATTGAAATTGGTGAAGCGAGAGGTATGAAAAAGAAGTAAAAACAAAAAATTGGCAATAGGAAAGCCGAAAAAATTGTTATCGATACATCTTTAATTTCCGCGGTTAAAATGCTAATGCGGATGGCACACGAGCCAAGGCAACAACGCTAACGAACGCAAATATTTCTCGTTATGCAAATCCATTATGCGATGTTAGCGGCGCGTTTATCTCAACCCTGTTAGATAATGGCGTCTAACTTATTCGTAATCAAGTCTCGCGCGGAATACGATGCGGGAACTGGTGCGCACAGAGCAGCCAATGATTGCCGCGCGATGTATGCGCAACGCGCGTCGTCAGCGTTTGTATTAAATTATTCCGCTCGGGACCACGCGTTGCGCATTTTAAAACGCAGGCGCGAGGATACATGCGTCGCGGAAAACCGAGGACGGGTTACCATCAATCACGCGCGAGAAATTAATAAAGTCGGTTCCCTATTAAACCGGCGTCGCTAGTTGATCCACTTGCACGTTTAATAACATTCGTAATGACGGCGTAACCGATGACTCCTATCGCATGCATTTCGCTGATCATTTTGTTGGACCGGATAGAAAGCTCCCGTATATGACAGCTTCAATTGATTTGGTCGACGGCCGACTTTTATTCGCCGTCGGAAAATTATTATTGCGCTCGATCGCATAATCGATAAAGTTGGTGTAAATTAATGTACTTGCTTTGAAGTGCTCGAATGATGACCTTTAACAATACATAACAAGATATGTGAAATCAATTTACACTTCCTTATATAATAAGGTACACACAAATTTTAATATCAGCGAAGGCCACAAATCCACGATGACGTTCAACTTTCACATACTAGGAAGGTCAATGCTAGAAACCAAATTCGATTTCAATCATGCTGGGATTAAGTTAAAGTACACGGCTTATCTTATATAGCCAGTTTGATGGATTTCATTTCTACATATACCGCGGAATGAAATTCTACTCTCTCTTTAAGCGAAAGTTAAGGGTTACGGTCAACGTTTTTTAATGTACGCAAACTTGACTAACGAACAAAATTACAACATACTTTTCACCGCATTTGATATGCATCGAGTTGTCAAAATGCATCTTAAAATATTATAACATTTATTTCGATATACAACTATGCACATATACTTTGAAATAGATCTTGCATGAATTACGCCTCGGAGGTCAGAGAGTCAGTTCGTAAGCCACTATTATGATTGTATCGTGACATTTTGCAGTCATGCCTCGCAAAATTAACGCTATGCAGCGAATGCTAACCCAATTTTTATACAGCCTTGAATATATAATTAGGACGGTTATTGTCAAATCCGATCAGATCTGATCAGTAATCCAATCGCCAAACATGGATATTTCGTATATACAAGAAAACACACTTTACCTTGACATGCATGACACCATCGACAGTACATATACGAATACATGTGCATCTAAAAGAATAATTTATTAAGAATGTCAGCTCTTATTTTGAAGATATATATTTATCTTTATTCAACTTAAACAAAGCTAAATTGTTGTGTTTATAATTTCAATTACTTTTTCTTGACCTTAACTTCTCTTTGTTTACAAACATCAAATTATACAATTTACTATATACTAACACAAATAAGAACAATATAATTAGTTAATTTATTATATATCATATACAATAAACTAAACTACGTGAGTCTTAAAGTTAGATATATTTTTGAAAAAAATAATGTCTATTATATATATAAGAATATTTGTTATGAATGCAATTCTGTCC
>JABFQC010006830.1:0-10502 GCA_022817085.1 Psilanteris sp. ZL-2020
GATATATACTATATTCTTAAAAATATATAATGTTTCATATTTTAATTTTTATCTAAAATAAAAATACGTACGAGGAAAAAAGAATAATCAAAGTTTACGATTCTTTATCATAACACAAGCATAAAGACTAAAGAAATTGTTCAGACTTTAATAGAATTTATAAACAAAAATACTATAAACTTGCAAATTTTACCATACTTTATAGGTAAATTTGTTAGGTGTATAATAATTTAGTCTATAAATTCTGCTAAATTCTAAAAAATAATATTCATATGCTCGCCTTATCATAAGATATAGTAAAGTTTTACTATACTTTTTTCTCCAAAAAAATGCAAAAATTAATACATTTATAGGAACACTGATAATTGTGAAGTTTAAACTAATTTTTGAAACTTATTAATTCTAAATAAAGTTTGTTTGTAATACAACTGATTAATGATCTTATTTTAAACATTAAACTTTAGTATATATATTTAAAATAAGTTTAAGCTTAAATGATATAAAAATTAGTATAAATTAATTATTAAAAACCATTTGTATACTTGCATATATTTGAACTTATTGCATTAATTAATATCTTATTATTTTAAAGTGCTCAACATAACAAACAATTATACAATAAAAATTCAGTTCTCCCTTATTACAAGATTTACTATTATTATTAATATTTATTAAATAATTATATATAAATCAAATTATAATGAATCGATATAATTTATAAATAAATGTCGACTAAATTAAAATTAATTTGATGTATAATAACATGTGAAATTTTACACAAAACTTACATAAACTGTGTATTTCATATAATATAAAATATAGTTTCAGGTTCAAACAACAGCTATACGTGAATTTTAATAAAGATACCAGTTATAAAATACAAAGTGTTATTATTTTGTATTTATTTTTATAATGATTGAAGTCAAAAAATTGGTTACACTAACAAATTTAACTTAAAATTTTTTGCAAAACATAATTTATAATTATAAAATCAGATGACACAGTGACTCCGCCAAAAATGTGTCAGACATTAGCTTAACACTTATGTAAAAGAGAAATAAAAGTAACAAATTTATATATCATAGCTAAATGTATGCTGAATTCATTAGAAATATCCTATTATTAACCATACCATACGACGCCTCATTATAATTAATGTACGTAATTTATGACTTTAGATTTGATGTATGAAGTAATATGATTAATTTAGCGATATCACGTTAGACTCATTATGATACATGACTACAGAATATTTATAATAGAACTTATTTACTTATTTTAATTTGTAACAGATTTGATCATTCATTATGTCAACTAAATAACGCAGTGATTTTTCTCGTCTTATGTAATGACTGTGTTTGTGAATAATTAAATTATGTTTTAAATACAAAATAAAAAATATATATAAATGTGTAATAATGCATAATATAAAGATGCCTTGATACTGTATACAATCAAGTAAAAAGATATTTAATATATTTTACATTAAACAGAAAAAAATTCTAGTATAGATTATACCAGAATATGCAGCAGTGTTATATAAAATTGTGACAAACCTTATTAGTCTGGTCAATCCAAGCATATTTTATTGTAACCAATTGCAGAATTCTATAATAATGGTTACAAAAATCTGGTAATGATTTCAATAAAACATGTTTGTTTGACCGGAATAGTATTAACCAGAAAAATTGATCTCAGTGCATACACGTAACTTTAGTTAAATTAAACTCAGCAAGAAAGAACAACTATTTCACGTTGAAACAAAATAGTATTGATGCAATAAAAATGACATTGTCCAAAGCAAAATTATATTATATCTACGCCAGTCTTTTTGTGTCAATACAATGTGTATAATAGTATTTCCAGTAAATTAAATTTTTCTAAATTGAATGTTGTAATGTATTTATTGTTATTTACTTTAGTTTAAAACTATATATAAAATATATAATATATGACATTTAATCGTGATTCGTCAAATGCATTAATATTTTATGAGTTAACGTAACACGAACTAAAATACGGATTTCATTTATTAATTTAATTTTATGAATCATGAAAGTTAATAATATAAAACTTAACACTGACTAATATCGATTTGGAGTAATTATTTTTATATTGCACGTTCGTAAAATTTCAATTCATAATTTGATTTATTTCCGTGACATTTTAAATATTTTCAAATAAATATTCAATCCGTATCCGTATATTTAAATGAACCTTTCAGATACCGAATATTTCATTCGATACTTTAACAAATTCAAAGAATACCAGTTTGGCAAAAGTTTTGTCTACTATAGTTATAAAAACGTTTCGGCTATTTGCATTTTAACGCGTGTTTTAGGTCAAACAGACAAAATGTAGCTGTTATAGCCATCAATATACTTTCTCTCCCATGCAGTTTCTGACTCACAACGTCAAATGTGTATCTATCTAGTCCTTATATAAAATTATTATTTCATAAAGTACATCTGTTTGAATCAAAATTTATTATACGTATATACCAAATGTTAATTTATCAACTGTTATAATTATTTAGTAAAATTCGTTGGCGTGGCTCTCGTCATCCGTGAGTCATGTATACCATATATGAATATGATATATTTTGTCAGTTTTTATGTTGCAGATTTTTCGTACACGATGAATAAATATTAATTACTCTTATGACTGCAATTACTAATACACTCATAACGACCATGATTAATAATTCTATAACAATGTCGAATTATTAAATGAACTCATTATCACGGTTTATTTCATTTTTACCAAAATCGTCACTTACATACGCATCTACCTAGCAGGACTATGCCAGAGTTAAACAAATGGCCCAATTTTGGCACAACACTGGTTACCAGATTATGGCAACCAGGTTTGTGCCAGCATTGGCCACACTACGGTTAACAACCGAAATAGCAGCAAAACTGAGCCGAACTTAGTCAAAATTGACAAGCAGTAAAGTGCCAGAGTTGAGCCATACATGGCACTTTGTATTATATAGTCTAATAAAATACTAATAATGTGCCAGATAAAAACCAGTACTGAAATTGTTGGAAACCAGTACTGGTAGAATAATGGTAACAGTACTGAACCTACGTCGGTTTACAAGTATAATAATACTAGTAACTCTGGTGCCAGTGCTGGGACAATATTGGGCCATTTGTATTGGTCCTGCTGGGTACTAAATAAATATTTCTTCTTACATAAACATATTATTAACAAACCGTCTGTTTTATTTTCATAATCTATCATTATTAACCAGTTAAAATATATGTTTATCCTTCATTTTGTTTATGTCCGTTAATTTAAAGAATATATACAATTAAAAATTAATACGAACGTCGTTTTTGCAGCACGGAAGTGACGCATGGAATTATCACCAGCGAAACGACTCACACATCAACTATTGAAATTACGAATCCGCCCCCGCGACCGCCTCCATCGCCCATATATCCGTCAGCGCCTTCGCCACCCAAAACAACCACGAATAACAAGAGGATAACGTCGGAAGCCTCGGAGATCGCGGCCTTAATTATTGGCATCATTTCCGCTGCTCTCATAGCTATAGTTTTGATCTCGATAATAATAATCAAGTTTAAAAATCGACCCGAAACGAATTACAAGATCGACGAAGGTAAGACCTTCAGTCAGGATCCGAACGCCGCGCTACTGGATTCGGCGAGCGGGCCCGGTCAGCCATATCCCGGTGCCGTTAAAAACGGCGCCAACGCCGGCAAAAACGGCAAAAAACGCGAACTCAAAGACATTAAAGAGTGGTACGTGTGAATAGTTGGCATTCTCATTGACGGAAATACACTCTTCTTGCGTATAACGTAACGAGTCCTTTGATATTCAATCCGCCTGATTTCTGCATTGAAAAAGACTGCAGTTATTGCAAAAAAAAGAAAAAAATTTAATTCGTCAAACTGGTCGTCAAAATTCGAAACTTATGTCAACAATTTGATTTGTCCGTGGAAACATTGGGATTCGGTTTTGTTTCTTAAAACAAAAGCATTTCTTAAAACAAACCGCCACCCGGTGGAAAATAATAATCTTACACTTTTACACTATCCGTTTATACCATTCCGGGTACATTAACAGCGTAACTTAAAGCAGATTAATCATTGACCAAGGAAAGTTATAACTGTTGTTCTTGAAGTGCTATTAAACATCACATCAATTCGTGTAAAATATATTACAAATTAATCACCATAATTTAACACTTTTATATGAATTTAGATTTTTTTTATGGTGTATATTTTATTAACTGTAAATTGCATAAGTAATTTTTAAGTGATTGCGCATAAGTCACGCGAAATTGACCAAAAAGAGACTTTTACTGTGCAGAGTCAAATGGACTTTTACAATACACTTAAACGGCTTTAGGTTCCTCCGCTTCAAAGCATTACGATTAAGGAAACGCGTCGTTTTACGTTATGACCTGTACAAAACTATATATACATACATGCGCGTGTATGTGCATATACTTTCTGCGTGCTCACGTCATTTTTATATGCTGCCGATTATGATTTCGACAAAGATCTCATACATTGTGTACACATTCTACGCGTAAATCATGCGCGCTTGTATAAAGTAATCAACCGACGACCAAATTCTATTTTCGGGATTATTGGATCGTGACTTTTAATAATATTTTTATCGACGCGTAACGTTGTTTGAGATTATTATATGTTTATGTGCAGTTTACAATGGCTGATTTGAATTCGCCGTTCAAAGGGATGCCTAAACGGTGCAATTCGGCTTCTTTCATTAATACTCATAGCGCTTTTGGAAATAGAACGGTCGGTATGTAAAGTAGAGGTTTTTTTTTCTTTTTTATTTTTTGTTTTTCGTTTTTTATCGTCAAAACTAAAAGTTTAGTTTTATACGAGATATAGTCTATCAGATACAAAGTCACATTGATTTTCAGTCCAGGATTAAACACAAACTTGCGTTAAAATGTTATTTGCAATCAAAGTGTTTGTATAGAGAATTGTCGTATTATGTGATTATATCGTAATATACATATTAACACAACAAAATGCGATCCTTAATGTAAAAACGTATCAACAATAAAATTCAAATTTACTATCGACGGTAACGTTTTTTGCACAATTTTATCAAGTTATAAAATTGTTTTCTCATATACAAAGAACTACGAATAATTTCGAGCTTCCATGCATATTGTTTTTATAAATAATCAATATCAAAATGGCCTGATAGACTAAATCCGGAAATCAATTCCAAATATAAGTGATTTCGCGTTTGTCGACGGTGTGCAAATTGTACTTCTTTATCTCTTAAGAAAAAATTTACCTTTTCCAATTCACTAATATACACATATACAAATATATATTATATATATATACTTATATATATTATATATATACGCATATACATACATACATATAAATACAATTAATGCTTTATACATAAAATAATGAAACGTGTTTGTAAATTACGTATGATATAACATTACCGTCGAAGCAATCGAAAGAGCTTTCTCGTAAGAGCCGTCAGTTCCAAGATAATCGTAACTTACAAGTGAAAATGTGCGAAAGAATGCATGTATGCTTGTGAAACGTGCATGACTGAATAAAAGATAATCGAGGAAGAAAAGCAGATCGAACATTTTTAGTGAGCCAAGACTGACTGTGTTAACAAAAATGATATAAGTTACAATGTATCAAATAAGTATTCGCTATATGGAAAAGATATAAATATATATGTAATGTATATTGAAATCAACGTAAGATCAACAAGTATGCGTAATATGCCATAAATGACGAATTTCGATTTGCACCGTTGTTTGTTCTTGTTTATTCGATTTAGTTCAGAATTTTTATAATGTCTATGCGAATTTCTGATAATATTATTATATTAGACGAGGCACAAAATGTACATATGCCAGCAACTGTATTCGTACGAAACTTCAAATTTGCGTTACCATCGGTAAGCTCACCTGAACAGAATTAAAACAATTCTCACAGAAAGCATTTTATTTTGTAATATATAAAGTTTGTAATTTTCCAAAAAGTCGTTAAACGAAACGAATGTAAAACAGTAAGATCACCGACTCGCGTTGTAACCCTCAACAAATACGAACCCGAAATTGTATCGTCGCTGGACAATTATTATCCCAATTGCGTCAACATGATTTTCTTGTGTCGTTCAATTAATAGTCAAAATTTATACATCAAATGCATTAATAATGGGCAATAACTAGACATTTCAGATCTCGGAGTAAATTTTTTAAAAATTCCTTTCGCCTACAATCTGCCTTCGTGCATATAAATTATAACAAATATTAATGAAAGTATTCCAGTTTTGTAACTATTTATCTTAATAACACATTTGCACGTTTGGTAGTCAATTTTAAAATTCTTGTAAATATCGATATTTTATAATCTAATAAATACATCATTTGTGCTCAATTCTGTTATTAAGCACATATATAATCTGAATTATATATGATTTATAACAAAAACGTATTCAATAATCATTAATATCCGTATAGTGCGCTAAATGAAACAAAATAGCTGAGATTGGTATTATTATTTGTATATTAGTTTTTGCCCATTTACATATGCATATACGAAAATTAGATGTATTTAACCGCGTAAAGTAAAACGCGTGTGAGGATAAAATAACTGGTAAATGTCAAAATCAGTTCGACAAACCAACTAGTGCAACCAGTTCGAACGTGTAAGCATGTAATTAATATAGTTGAAATGTAATTGAGTGCGACATAGAGTAACTTCATCACTGGAATATCTTGCGAATTTAATCCCAACACTCAAAATGATGATAAAAGCTAATAGTTCATAATACGTAAACAAATATTTCCAACTCCTTAACTCCGAAGTACATCTTTAAACTGTTAAAATTTACATTATTTTTCGCATAGGATTCTTTACATTGTATTATTATTCTGAATTGTATTTAGTATGTTTTATATAAAATATTATTTACACAACAACGAACCAACGAACAAACTTTATATTTAAGTTTAATTCTGTTTTATGTAAAAAATCTTATACGCGAAATCCAAACTTTGGTTCTTGGTGTCACAGAATATTATAATATATCAATTATATAAGATTTGTATATATATAATTTTAAAATGTATGTGACAATTTTTTACTTCATGACATTTAACATTAATATTTCAACGATTATTAAAAATGCAAAAGCTTCGATAATATTTATAAATGATGAAAAAATACGAACATAATACTATATTATATTTTAAGCTATAAATTATACGCATATTTTTTGACATATAATATTACCGAAGCTTCACTTTACCAGTTTTGATGTTGTAATCGATAATAAAAAATGTACGCGGACATTTTTAACTGAATTATAAAATTTAACTTTTAACTTAGATTTAATGACTGTTGTGTAGATGAATTAAGTAAGATTTAATTGAGTGTTGAGATTAAAATGCAAAATCTGAATCTAAATGATCTTATATAGTCATTATATTGGATATTGTTGTAAAGATGACATTTATAAATTACATTTATAAAATTACGTTGCATATATATATTGTTTATTGGATTATGAAATTTGTTATTGAAAATATTTAAGTAGTCTATTTAAACTTCGCAATTCAATACAAGGTATTTGATTGAATAATATTTAATAAAACGAGTGATATTTAATAACTTTAAATTGGTCATATTAATAATAATAATAAACATAGCAATATATTATCATTGACATTATAAAAATATTTTATATGCAAATTCTAAACTTTGTATAATTTTCTACATATAATTGAATACCTTGTATATTTAAACAGGAAACTTATATTATTTTAATATTGGTTCATACTGTTGAAATTTTTATAATTTAAATAAATATAGCCTATATAATAGTATTTATAGATATCTCATATATGTACCTATATATGTGGAACATATTATACAGATTAATTTAACTCTTGTTACATTTTAAGAGGTTCGGATATTACAATTGTTATTAATATTAAACTATATGTTTGACTAATATTGTTAAATATTTATGATTATTTTAATTTCTGTATTATAAACAATTTAAACGTTACAATTGAATAATATAATAATTTATACGAAGAAATTATTATTTTCATTCAATATATTGTAAATATGTAAGAAATACTACATTATAGGCAACTGATTTATATATTATATATAAAAATTCTCAATTAATATTAATTGATTAACTTTCGAATTAACTTTCTGTTTTTATAATATACTGCCTGTTAATAGACATCTATATATCAAATGAACTTCCAATATTATATTGTGTGCATTAATTTTGTATAACTACTATTATTTATTGTAATTATTAAAGAAAAAATATTTCGGGTAAATTAATTTTGTATTGTTACAATAAGATAATGCAGGTTGGAAATATTACAGTTATTGTATAAACCAAATGGTTTCAATGAACCATTATAATTCTAAATAAGATTGCCAACAGAAAAAGATAATTATTTTGTACTAGATTATTATTAAAAACGACCTTATGTTAAATGTATTTACATTTAATATACAATAAATGTATTATATAAAAATAAAAATAAAATTAAAAAAAATGTATTCCGTACATCAAAAAAACCTCTGAGCTTATAGTTTATATAAAAACATCAATTAATGAAACTTATTGAAAATTGTGATATCTTAATTAATAGTTTTCTGTATTTACTATTTAAAAGTAGGTGATAAGACATAAAATCCTAGAAAGTATTCCTTAACTGCCACAAGTATACCTCTTAATAGAGACACATTAATTGTACTTATTAAAAGAACAAGATCCAATTTAAAAAAAATAAATAAAGCTATGTATATTAACTATATGAAAAATTTACTGTATAATACCTGCATTATCTAAATTCTTCCTAAGAATCTTCCTGTTAAATTCTATTTTACTGAAATATCACTTTTAAAGCTATAAATACGATCACAACAAATTGAAAGTATTGTAAATAAAGTTTATCAGAAAGAAAAAACACGTATCTTGAACGTATTTTTAAACATCTTATACATTTTAAACATAATTATAAAATTTAAATAAAAGTTAGAATTGAAATACATAAAAAATTATTTCGCAGGTTTTCAATCTGTTTTGTGTTTTGTTTTTATAGCGATTATAGTTGTCTTATTGCTTTTAATAAAACATCCGAATCTCTTCAAAAATATATCATACATTTTAAGTACTATAACTCGCAACTTATCATTCTGTCTCTGAAACTTGAATTTATATTTTTTAACACATATGTATGTACATTGGCGTGAGTGAATAACATCAAGTGCGTTGTATAAGCATTAGATTGCATTAAATAAGTATCTTTATATAAACATGTATATCTATCATATTATTTCATTACCAAAGCACATTTTATTCGTTTAAAATTGCACTGATATGTATCTCTTGATATCCACACTTCTTTCCATATCCAAACAGTACAACTGACGAATCAATCATTCTTATGTGTAGACATAATACTGATATATTTTTATATCTGCTACGATCATTTAAATTTAGAACTAGATATTATTTTTTCTAACAAAAACAAATAAATAAATAAATAAAAGAAATCAATTTTGATTCATCTTACTTTACAAACTGTACAATCATCGAAACATTTCTACACATAAAAAATATTGATTCCCTACTCTAGAAGGATTAAATTTTGTATCACAAAATTTACAAATAAGGATTTCTTGAACCTATTAATGCGCGCTGGAAAACAGAGCCAAGTCGCAGGAACAGAGCAAAATACTTATGAATGCAGTGTTGTTGTGCGTGTATATATAACATAAATATAAATTTGACAAGATAAAGACTGTTGTCTTTATGGGTTACAATTTTTATCATACGCACATTGCGTAAACAGAAAGAAAGAGAGAGAGAAAGAGATGAAAAAGAAACGGAATAAGAATTTTTGACCGAAAGTAAAATAAGAGATGTTCTTCCTTAACAATTTGTTAATATTTCTGCTATGATTCTATGAAATAACTAAGCACGCTAAACGTCTCTTTGTAATAATCTTTAAAAGAATGTCTTTTTGCACTATTGTAATTTTATTGCACGCGAAATAAGATGCTTCCGATATCCGTTTCTTGGGAAAAATTGTTCAAACCTGAACATACTTGATTCAATCTAAAAGGAATAAAATGAGACTATACATTCTGTAAACTAATATTATTTAATATCCCTGGCATGTTGTAATACGATCATTACAAAGCAAATAGAATATTCTATGGATATTAAATAATATTATTTATTTATTTATAAATATTCACGTGTAAGTTTAAATAAAATTAAAAATTATAAAAAACTACTGTTTGTTTCCTCTTAAATGATTACATATAATAGAATTTGGTTATATATTAATAATTCAATAATAATTCCGCTTAGACTCAATCAAGTCTATTCAACTACCAATATATTTTCCTTGAACTATTTCAAATCTAAACGAAACGTATCGCACACGTTATAATGTGCTTCTATAAGAC
>JABFQC010006831.1:0-10500 GCA_022817085.1 Psilanteris sp. ZL-2020
ATTCTGAGATATAAGACTACGTAGTTCTATAACAATAGTTATTCAAGTTTACATGTGAGAAGATGTTAATAATTGAAAAATTAATATATAATACTTTTATTTATTTCCTATAATTAGAAGTTCAATTGTATATGACATATCCATGTTATACATGATTTCATATTTCCTAATTTAATGTTTCCAGATCCATTTTCCAATATTTCAAAAAATATACTTTTCTACAAGAAAAGTATTTTATTTGCAACTGTGTATAAAGAATGCCACTCGAGTACAATCAGTTATATTGTAAACGTCAATAAAATGTATAAAAATGAGGTTGAATATATATTTCAGTAAATGGAAACATTATAATGCTTAGTAGATTAAGTACATAAACTAAAAATATTTACATAATTAGAAACGATAATCGAGAAGTATATATATATATACACGGATGAAATAATCTAGAAAAAAATACTATAAAAATATAAAGAGAAACATTGAGATACACACACACACACTTAAAATATGTTAAAAATTAGTGTATGATATAGTAAAATTTTCAACATATGAATTTAAATTATATAATTAGAATATAATTTCATGTTTGTAATTGTATTTTTTTTTATATTTTTCTTCGTATTTATGTATTTTTAAAATTAATTTTATATAAAATGATTGTTTTATTATTATTAAAATATAATCCGCAGGTATATGTAACTCTAATACATTCGGGTGAATTAACATTATATTAATGACTATACGATTATAATAATATTATGTGTCTTGAACTCTATTATTATATTTTTAATATTTAAATTAGTTAATTAAACAATATAATAAAATAAAAAAATATATTTGAAACAATTATCAGTTCCAATGTTTATTTTAATATTTTATCATTTATTGCAAATGTAATATAATATAATAAAATATTAATATACCCTATTGTTATTAATTAATTTTTTAATTAATCTTTGATTATAGTTGTGCATGGATTAAAAATGCATGCATTTTATACATAAAATGTAAACTCATTATACTCATAATAAGTTGTCACACATATATTTTTAAATAGAATAACAAAACAACAAGGATAACATCGTTTATTACAAACTGTAAACTCTGAGAGTGCTAATGGAATATATATCCGCGTGAAAAATATCAAATCGTGAAGATGTTGGATCATGTTCTCGAACCAGACTCTGTCGTACTGTTGCCAGTCTGTTTTGAAAGTTAAGTAGTACGAACGATATGACAAGTATCAGTTTTCTACACTACACCAGTGCCATACTATATCAAACTGTTAACAATCGGGTAAATATTTGACATTGTTTATATATTTGAATTTGTTTAGTTGCAATAAGAAAAAAATGTTTTTTCTGTTTTAATTAAGTTGTCACTTTAATACAATAATAAAAGGCAAAATGTATACAAATTATAAATAGTTCAAATATATATCCCTTTTTTTGTAGAGGGAAATCTTAATTGAGACGATTTTTATTTAAAAATACCACGTAATTAAATAAATAATTTATATTATTAGTAGTAATAATAATTTTTCTCATCAACTATGACCATGAGGAACCAATATATAATAATATTGTTATGTTTTGCACTTTATTAAAATTGTTATAATGTCACCAATTACATTAGTTTCAATTATGAAGTTTTTGGTGCATTATACATATTGCCAACGTTTCGTCGATCGTGCGTCGACCTCTTCAGGACTATAATAATATATTTCATAGTTGTTAATAACCATGGTTCCTCATGGTCATAGTTGATGAGAAAAATTATTATTAACTACAAGGAACGAGTTTTGTAAAATTACACGATATAATTATTAGTAGTATTTCAATATTTAAACAATCATTCAGGTTACAAATTTATTCTAAAATTGAACTTCTATTTACCTGTAATTCATTTATTTTACTTAATATTTTCTGATTGGACTTACTGGATTATTAATTTTATTAAATTCGGTATATTTTTCTATATAAGAATTGTAATTTACAGCAACAGTATGATAATCATATATGTTATGTATATGCTATTATATTTTCTAATTGTATGTTCAGGATTCTTAATACATACAATATAAATATTAGTAAACTGATGTTATGCTCATCAATTATTGTACAGTTTGTGCGATAAAACTGTTATCAACCTTTTTTAAAGACAATGGTTTGGACTTGTTCACAGTTAATTAACGTTGCACTTTTGATTAAATTGTTGCAATATAGTTCATTCACGAACACGCTTAAAAAAAGCTAAAAACTTGAAAAACTTTTTGAACAATAATAGATACTAAAAGTTACAGCAATATGCTATCTTATAAACTAAATAATATCTTATTATATTATATCTTAATATATAAACAAAATAAATTCATACTCATTTATAAATTATATAAATACCTAAACAGTATATGTAATTTGAATGCAAAATGACTTGGTACTCGTAACGTTTTGACGTCACGTACCCGTCAATGTCAATATCTAATATGTCGATGACCATGTTGCACTATATAGGTTAACACAGGAAAAAATAATGATATAAATCCAACACAAAATGACCATGTTGACTACACGGTACTGACTCAAAACAGAACCTTTGTAAAATGGAAAGGAAGAATTTATTTGAATGAAGACAATCGAATTCTAAATAAAACAAAACATTGTGTTTATAAACACAGTATGTCTAAATCAAAACATACCTCGTTTTAGATCCAAGGTATTTTGACAATTTATTTGTTATAAAAACTAAAACATTATTATATAAATTCAATACACCTTTAATTTTTTCACGTGTATTAAGTTGTTGGATATATTTATAACATTGAAATTTCATTAAAATCATACCAAAGATTACATTATTATGGAATTTTTGTCTGAAATGTAAATATTCAAAACAAATACTTTATTCTAAATATATATAGGTATAATAACTTTATTTTTTTAAAGACAACGTTATTTTTGCACATATGATATATGTATATGTATACATATTTAATTGTGCTTATTGGGACACTGCGACAAGTAAGCATCACTTTATTATACGAAGTGCTATTTAACGGGACAGTCCCGTTAAACACCAATTCCAAATTCATCGACAAAGTGGTGCTGATAGGGACGGGCCTGCAAACTACGATCCTGGAGCCTCCCTTATTGCGCGTTAGATTTCTTAGAATTTTGAAATGGGCATAGATGTTATCGGGGTGATGTCCCTCGCATCCTTTATCACCCCAGCAAAAATTGACGCAAAAATTATATTTGCGCAGTGCTGTAGTTAGAATGCCACATAGTGGAGGGTGTCCCATTATGCACCATGTATATATATACATTTATTAGTTTTTAATGATACTAAAACATTTGTTGTTCTAAAACATAAATTTCTTTTATATATTCGAATTTAGTTTTGCATCATGTTTTGGTATCACCGGAATAATGCACTTATATATTTATGTTACGTATTGCAATATTTAAAAATATATTATTTATGTAGTATTAACAGCGAAGACAAATTTATTTTGTACACGGGGAAAAATAAGGCACTAAATTTATACAAAAATGGTTTTGTTTTAAAATAGTCAAAATATGTTGGATCTACATCGAGGTTTGTGTTGATTGTATACTGTTTTAGACATTCTATGTTTATATACACAGTGGCTATTTTTTCTTAGAATCCAATTGATTCTATTGAAACAAATTGTTTGTTTTATTTTTACAAAGTTTCTGTGTTGAATCAACACCGTATAGTCAACAAAGTTATTTTGTGTTGGATTTATATCATTATTTTTTCCCGTGTACTATATTTAGTATGTAAACTTTACAATTCCTGTGTTAGATTGTAATATTATATAAAAAATTAATTTATGTTTCTAATACAACGTTATTTTGTTTCATAATTTCTAAAAACTAAACATATATCTCCTTACCGAATTTTAAACAAAATATATCTTATATTATATACTATAAATTTGTTATTTTACACAACATTTCATATATTATATGTATATATATATATATATTTATATATATATATTGGAAAAATACTGTTAAACTGTAAAAAATTCATAATATCTATAGAGAAAACCTATAAGAATGCAGATGTTCAGAAAATATCGAACTTCTTAAATTGCGTCAAAGAATTCTTATTTTGTCGAATATCAAATATTTGTATTACGATTAAATTGATCGAAACATGTATATGATAAGCGATAGAAAATTCATTGTCAAAACGATTGCAAAATACATATACCAAATGTAGATCCAGAACTAGATTAAAAGGTTTTGCTATTAGTATCGGGTAAAACTACAAAGAATGTTATTATTATACACTTATATATACTAAAAGATATAACGTATATTTATTCTTTGGTAGATTAATTTTTTTCATTTTTATTATTTAAAATATAGTTTGACTGTTAAAACAACGACATATATAAATTGACAAAATTTCGTAAACAATAAATTATAGACATAATAATTTTGAACTTTAAATTATCATTGTATAACTTTATTATGCATATTGCATATTATAAAAAGTTTATAATATAATTCATTAAATAATAATGAAGATCAATTTGATTTACATAAATTAAATTTAGTTATAAAATCCGGAAGCTATAAATTGATATTAAATAAATGTTAATCGTAATATTATCTTTTTGACCTTGACATATAAACACAAATAGCACAATCAATCAATCAAACCGATTCCGACGCATTTTTTATATAAAAAAAATGCAATCAGTTTATGCTACCATGAATAAGACTTGAAAAATATATTTACTGAAAATATAGGTTATAATTAAAATTAATCATAAAGACGTATATTATTAATAGAGATTGAATCAAAATGCATTCAATTTTTTTACGTCGAGATTAATTTACATCAATTGGGTTATCTTATAAGGCTGAAGTATTTAATATTGTAGATACATAAACATTATTTATCAGATTGTTAACAAACATTTTTCTTACTTATTTAGCAGAATATATATATATACACTTTCTTTAATCTGATGTTTTTGTATCTCCCGCACTCATTCGCTTTTCTTTCGTTAAATTCTATAAT
Organism: Psilanteris sp. ZL-2020; assembly: GCA_022817085.1. NCBI lineage: Eukaryota > Metazoa > Arthropoda > Insecta > Hymenoptera > Scelionidae > Psilanteris > Psilanteris sp. ZL-2020. Next base: position 5,062 of record JABFQC010006831.1, read on the forward strand.
CTAAAAAACTAATTTTCAATTACAGTGACAAATATTATCCACAAAATTTCATCTTGTACAAGAAATTTTGACCTTAACAAAATAAACATAAAATAAAATTTTGAAGGACACAGAAAACTATACTTCTAAAATTAAATAAAAAAACTTTAAAGCTACAGGAAAGAAATTAAAAACTTTAAAACAAATTAAAAATTAAAAACACAATTCACGTTGATCCTTATTTCGCCCCAAAGTAATCATTTCATTGGCTTAGTTATTGTCATTGGCATTCGATCTACGAAAAAACTACCGAAATCTAAAATGCATACTCCATTTCGTCACCAAACAGACAGACTTCAATAAACCAACCTTATAAGACTGATTAGATTGAATTGATCTACCAGCACGCGTAGAGTCCGATCCACCCATATGTTGCATTCGCGTCAGACCTGTTATATATACGCATATATACATTTGATTGCAAAAAGCAAACCCACGCGAGTGGTTTATTTCCCTCGACAGGGAAAAACTGCGACGAAACTGCGAAACGAAAACTTTCGGAATGTTACAGGACGCGCAAAAATTTGGCCTCGTCTCGTCTTTAAAGGATATTAAAATATAATTGGCATTTATCCCCTTTGTGTAAAACGGTATCTAGTCACGCGTGGGGCGGTCGTGGGTGTTATGCACGGTAGAATGCGCCACGAGTGACTCACCCTACGCCTCGTCCTTTGCTTTGCTGACAGGGGTTTGTTTCTGCCTTTGCCTGCATCCAACACGCAGCCCCTCTTTTGTGCCCCGACGTTACTTGTGCGTGCGCCCGTCCCGTATATCCGTCCTTCTCTGTTTACGCGCGCTCATTATCCTCTTTTCGTTGCTATTCCTCGACGTTGCTCGTCTCCGCCCGACGAAGAGCGAAGCCCTTGTTGACGAAACGCGTGCACGGTGACGCGCAAAAATTATTCTGTCCCAGTTACGCGAGACAAGCGAACGATCCAATAAGCATGCAAATGAAATTAACGCAGCATGATTAAAGTGACGTCACTGTTGCGAAAACGTATCGAAATTCCGCGAAAGAAGTATTACGTCGAGCGTAGCTTTTGACGAGGCATGTCTCACGACCGAGCAGTGTCAAAGCGACAAACGTTGCGCCGTGATAATCTCGAAGGGGATTACTTCGATGTAAAAGTTGGATGAATTGCAACACTCGGGATAGTTGATCGAGTCTATGGTCGTAACTACGGTCATGGACTGACGTTGTAAAATTTGACCAATATATGTATATCTTCTGTGTATGTGTGGGATTATTATTGTTTGTTTTGACCTGAGAATAATACATTTTTATTGAACCATGAAATATGTTTCTAGATATTTATCTAATAATAATAAACAAGACGAAGTAGAAATAAAGATGAAAGATTTCTTTAAATAGTAGACCAGATAGAACGGGGTAAAGTCTACACTCAGAGGAATAAATGAGAAAAATTACTATTTATGCCCTTAATTTAGAACCATAAGAGAAAAAGCATAATAGTGACTGTTTTTAAAAAGATAACACTAAATTTTTGTATATAGCAAAATGGTACTTTATTATAATACATTTAAAAATAGTAAATATTATTGTTTTTTTCTCTTATGGTTCCAAATTCATGATATAAATATTAGTCGTTTTTCGTTATTTATTTCTACTTTGCCAGTAGACAGTCATCTTACTCAAAATATACGTACACTGAGAAAAAAAATGTTTAATAATTTACTACATAATATATCAAAACTGGACGATACGTGAAAATACAATAAAAATTACTATATAATGTATTAAAATTAGCAATGCACATAATAATACATTCAAGTTTATGTAGAAAATTTTAATATATAATTTAGTAATTTTTTTATGTTTTCACGTATCGTCCACTTTTGATATATTATGTAGTAAATTGTTAAATATTTGTTTTCTCAGTGTAAGGTCTAGTAAACTGTAAACCTGGTTTACAGGTTTAACCGTAAAATACATAATAAATGTAAACCACATTAAGTGTAAATGTTACACAAAAATGTATATTCATATTACATACAGTGTATAAAACTCCTATGTAGGTAGTTCCGCACAGTGACAGATCAAAAAATCAGCAAGCATATATTATTTAATCCATATTTAAACAACAATTTTTGAAAAGTGTGAACTTACAGCTGTGAATGCATTGAGAATTACATTTAAAGAATGTCGTTCAAAAGTGACGTTATATTTGCTACACTAGCTGTGTAATTTTACACATGAAGTGTAACATTTACACATAATGTGTAAAATTACGCTAAATGAGTATGATTTTACAGAAGTAGATATACAGTGTAGATTAATTAAATTATAAACAAAGATTAAAATATCAATACAAAATTTGATATAATAACAATATTATAACCGGTTTTACAGCAATTGTCATAATATAACTGACGTATGTAGTACTGATTTCTGACAATGGAGTTCAGATAATTAAATCAATATTTTTTTTTCAATAATAATTACTATACACTGAAAGAATAGATTGTTAAATTCACAATCTATAGATATTAAAAATAGATTGTTAAACTACTCAGCTTAACCCGAATCCTTCGCATTATTGAAAAATGAAACCAATCAAGCATGTCTACAGCTAAAATGATCACAGCCATCGATACAAAGCATTTTCACATCATTTGGCAAAAATTGATTTTTTGACCAAAATCTAATTTTTGTAAAGGGGATGTCGTGAATTTTGAGAAAAATTAACTTTTTACAATCAACTCCAAACCACTCAGCAATGCAAACCTACCAGAAATCATTTCATAAAATGACAAAACAGGTTCACTTCAACCCATTTCCTTCCTAAATTTGATATTTATAGCCGATAATGCCAAAAATGAGTCCGACTCAACTTAACCCGGATCCTCCGCATTATTGAAAAATGACACTATAATTAAGCACTTTTATGGCTAAAATGATCATAGCCATCGATACAAAGATTTTCACATCATTTGGAAAAAATAGATTTTTTGACCAAAATCCAATTTTTGTAAAGGGGTATGTAGTGAATTTTGAGAAAATATAACTTTTTCAGAATCAACTCCAAACCATTCAGCAATGCAAACCTACCATAAATCATTGCATAAAATAACAAAACAGGTTCACTTCATCCCATTTCCTTCCTAAATTTGATATTTACAGCCGATAATGCCAAAAATGGGCTCGACTCAACTTAACCCGGATCCTCCGCATTATTGAAAAATGACACTAAGCAAGCATGTCTACAGCTAAAATAATCACAGCCATCGATACAAAGCATTTTCACATCATTTGGCAAAAATTGATTTTTTGACCAAAATCCAATTTTTGAAGGGGGGTATGTCGTGAATTTTAAGAAAAATTAACTTTTTCACAATCAACTCCAAACATTCAGCGACAGTTGATTTTTTGAAACAAATTTCGGTTTTATTTTTCTAAATGTTTGTTCGAAATTCCAAATTATAAATTTCGTAATTAATATAACGACGTATAAATGAGCAATTATTTATGAAATGTGTTTAAAATAACTCGTACAATATAATAATCCGAGAAAGTAATTTAAGTAATATTGTCAATATCTGGTTTATCTACTAGGATTTTATTTCATCATAGTATAGTCTAAATTTTTATAGTTTTCGAAATTGTTTATATTGAATAAAAAACTTTGTTTATTATATCTAATAAGAAAATGCGTTTTGTTTTGTAACATTATTTAAAAAACATTTATTGAATGTTTAATCTTTCCGTAAATCTCATAACCCTGAATATAGAATGTTTCATAGATTTGATATAATGATTGTTCAATTATTTGATACGTAACACAAGACATGTACTTTGCTCCACGATAATTATTTATAAAATTGTGGGTTAAATAAACATACATACAATCGTTATCTCAGGGACATACAGGTAATTCGTTTTCAATTGAAAACAAAACAATTGGTGAATTAACATATAAACGATGAATCGTTTGTATTTCTAAAATTTTCATTTTTATCAACAATATAAATCTATTTTGTTCAGATGAATTTATGTTATAGTGCAAGTATTTAAACACTGATAACATAAATGAAAGTAATATCTCTCTAATTCAAAAATTGCTGGTATCATAAATTTCTAATGATTTTTATTTTGTTTATCATTTATTCTGATTTGATTCCAGATAAGTATCACAATAAGAAGTAACGAGTTATGTCATGCATCCCATCAACTGTAATTTTAATATGAATACAACAACTGCGCATTGATATGTACTGGAATGCGCTATTTACAAGTTTAGTGTAATGTTAAAATAGACAAATAAAAAAAACAGCTAAACTTAATTATTAATATCAGTAAACAAATGTATGTATGAGAAAAGGGAAAATGCCTTTTTAAATCGACCACAAGAATTTTAAAGAATTTGCTCGTGGAAATGTTGAAGAGTGTGTTGTGGTTATTTTCGCATCTCAAATTACGCGTTCTTAAGCGTGTCGTAAGATACGCGTGCCATGAAATCGAGTTCAAGTACCTATTTGGCTGTGACGCCACTTTGTTAACCCAGCACTGTAAGTAAATAAGGAAAATTTTAGATAAATTGGTATAAATATTATATAGAAATTTTAATTTTCATTCAAAAATTTTATTAAATTAGATTCCATTATCCTCGTCGTCACAACTGTATGGACGAAATGTTTATAAACCAGAATCGGATCAATGATTAATTAAAGCAGATTACAACAGAGTGTCACAGGTAAGCATATTAAAAATGTGTAAAAATGATTTTAGAGTAATATTTCATCTAAATTCATATAAATTAAATTCCACGTATTAATTAATTTATTTCCAATTAATTATTTATGAGTTTGTTTGTAACCACTTTTGATATTCAATTATTTAAATTTTTATAATTTGCATTTAAAAAAAATTACTCCTAAAATAATAACTTCATATATTTGCATACGAATATTATCAATGAAAAAAAAATTATGTAACTTTACATGTATACTTGATAAAAACAACATCCTTAATAGATTGTAGTGAAGAAAGAATGCACAAATATTAAAAAATATAGCTTATTTATATTTAAATTATTATCACATGATAGTAAAAACAAAATATGAATGATAAGAAAAATAGCTATAGTTCATAACGGATATAGATCAATAATATCATGTATATATTGAATTCCGAACTTGTGATTTAATATCGGATAAATTTATATATACCCAGTTGGAAAATTCCACATGGCACAATATTGGCACAGTACCCATACCGGACTTGCCAGTACAGTTAGTCAGTACCATTTTAGTCTGGCCCAACTCTGGAGTGATAACACCGATTATACTAAGGCCCAATAGTACATGTGTACTGATCTAGTACTGGAATTTCCACTGACACAGTACTGTTTTACAAATGATCCTGTAGTGTGCCAGTACTGA
>JABFQC010006832.1:0-10499 GCA_022817085.1 Psilanteris sp. ZL-2020
GTTGCTGTTTGTGGTCAAATAATATCAAAATAAGGTCAATCAGAAACGCGATTAAAGTAAAAAAAATGACGAAAAACAGCAAAAAATATTATTGTGAATAATAAAAAATTATATTTTTTGCTAAGATATGTAAATATATACTGTTAAAAGTTTAAACTAATATAGATTTAGTATCTTTGAATTATTTAATAATCTTAATAAAATAATTTCATAAAAGTAAAATAACGTTAGTTGTAAAGTTCGAAAGGAGGGTTAAAATTGTAATATCAAACTAGAACCTACTTTCAATCTCTTTAACCTAAACGGGAAATTTTAGACGTTTCGAGGTTTATATTAGAGTCTATATTACCATTTACCTTTAACAAATTTGCAGCTAAATTTTTAGGTTCAAAATATTGTTAAATTTTAACTAGGGTTTTCTTTTCAATATTCGACTTTAACTTGTGCGGATTTTACAACATCTTACATAACGGTGTCCACCTTTGCAGAATTTTGGGGATTTTTAAAATTCATATTTATTATTTGATAGAATAGTTATTATTCGGTTAAATAAAATAAGATGAAACGCTGAGTAACTTTTTTATTTATTTATAATCTAAAATAATTTTCAAATACAAACGAAAAATATTTTGTACCATTACGTATGTTACGTATCTTGAATTAAAAAATAAATAATGAATTAACTATTCTGAAAACTGTGAGAAATGTCTTTTCCAAAAACATAATATTAATAAACCCGGCATAATATGCCGATTGAAAAGAGAACCTGAAACATTCAAACAAAGAATTAATTTATATTATACAATTAAAAACATCATGAAATATGACATCAGAATAACACTATTATCATATGATTTTTAGTTACTAACATCCAAACATTAAACTTACTAATAAAAATAAACTGATTTAATTTAATTTAATTTAATTTTGGTAGAATGTATCTGAAATATTAATATACAGTTGCATTCCTAGTAGAAATATTTTAACCCATCATCTAGTCGATAAAATTTTTTCACTACTCCTCACATACCCTTTTTATAATAAAGCAGTAGACTAATTATATGAAAAGCTAAATTTTAATTTAAAAACTATTTACTTTTTTATCATTTAACTTAAGAGGCTTGATTTTATGGTAAAAAATATAATAATTATAGTAATCAGAACTGTAGTTTGCCAATAATTAGATTTCATTATTAACTCGTAATTATGAGAAGATTATTATAATTTTGTTACTCTCATTTTCATTCTGCATGTCACATCACAATATATAAAAATAGTAATACTTTTAGCATCAAATATATGTAAATATTTTAATTAATCATATAATAAATATAATTAATAAAATTAAATGAAACATATTTATATATTCTTGTTCTGATTATTTCAAAAATAGTGTTAAAAAATGAAATAATGTTCTTTTTATTTGGTAATATAAATTTAACAAAATGTTGCATTAATTTTTACCATAAATTTCGTTGCACTTTACTATATAAATATTAAAATATTTAGCGACGTTATTTCAAGCTACCATAAGTATGCCGCAATAACTCATTAAAAGATACTTAATTTACGTTAAAATGGCATGAAATTTAATCAATTTAAAAGATAAATAAATATGTTTAAAGAATATTTTTCCATATTTAACAAATATGGCAGATTCATTTTGAAATTAATGAAAAATAAATTATACTATAAAATTTATTATAATTATATTATAAGAATACATATGAAATACATGTAATTTATACGCAAAATAGATGTTAAAACGCAGAATATTTGCATTTTGAAGTTAATAATATATGTAGAGTCGATATGCAAAAATGGAACCCTTATGAAAGATTTTCATTTTTCAGCCAAAACTGTAATTTTTGTCAATGGCAAAAATAACTTTTTCGCGATCAATTTTATGGATTACTGGTTCGAATATAATGTCTAAATACGTATTGTTACTTTACTAAAAAATTTAATTTTTCAGTGGTGCCATTATTGACATTAAATGACTTTAAAATCACTAGTTGGGGTATTTTCATGCTGATGATGGATGAAACTATCCATGTGAAAAGAATAAACGGATTTGAAAGATTTTCATTTTTTAGCCAAAATTGCCAATTTTTTAAGGTATACCCCTTTAGATTTTTGTAAAAAATGGCAAAAAATGACTTTTTCGCTAACGGTTTAAAATAACTTTCGATCTATTACTAGATGAATTGTAATGTCTAAAAACGTATTTTTACTTGATTTGCATGAAGTACTTGCAAATGGCACGCGTGGACGTCTAATACATAAAAAAATTTTAATTTTCAGTGGTGCCATTTTTGACATTAAATGACTTTAAAATCACTAGTTGGGGTATTTTCATGCTGATGATGGATGAAACTATCCATGTGAAAAGAATAAACGGATTTGAAAGATTTTCATTTTTTAGCCAAAATTGCCAATTTTTTAAGGTATACCCCTTTAGATTTTTGTAAAAAATGGCAAAAAATGACTTTTTCGCTAACGGTTTAAAATAACTTTCGATCTATTACTAGATGAATTGTAATGTCTAAAAACGTATTTTTACTTGATTTGCATGAAGTACTTGCAAATGGCACGCGTGGACGTCTAATACATAAAAAAATTTTAATTTTCAGTGGTGCCATTTTTGACATTAAATGACTTTAAAATCACTAGTTGGGGTATTTTCATGCTGATGATGGATGAAACTATCCATGTGAAAAGAATAAACGTATTTAAAAGATTTTCGTTTTTTGGCCAAAATTGCCAATTTTTTAAAGTTTTTGCCAACAAACGACAAAACGATTTTTACTATTAATGTTAAAATATATTAAAACTATATATATTATAACATAAGAACTACTTCCGATAAAAAACATTTAAAGTGTGGTGGAGCCTGTTTATTTTATTATTTAATATTATTTAAATTGTTAAATAGGCTATACCAAATATACGTAAATGTATAATTAAATGTATAAACTGTGTAAGCTTTGCCTAGTTTGTTTTACACGAATCACACTATAATTGGAGTTATAAAAATCTTTGATATTGGGAGACTATTACAGAAAAAACAGTAAAAGTATTTTATTATCAAATACTATTTATCTTTTGTCTATGTCTTTTTCACGAAAATATGTAGATTTAAGACATTCTTTTTTAGACAATTCGTTTCTTTAACGCATGAGAAAAAATGTCGAAAAAAAACTGTAATTTCACATCGCGAAATAATGAAAGGTATTTCGAATTCGACCGATCGTGTACATTTCGTTGTAAAAAGCATTAACCCAAAGCGGCGTATAAGTTTGACACACAGCCAGTCTCCATAATTAAAGAAGACCGCGTATACAAACATTACTCGACGTCTTTACATGTAGCCGTGTTTTATGCCTCGTTTTATCTTTTATCAAACAGTCAGCTGGCGCAAAAAGCCGAACAACCGCGCACCCTTGCCTATAAATAATGTCTTAGAAGAACTACTAGCCGTTTTTCTGAAGTCTTCGAGAATCCTCGAGCGTTTAAAAAACGGCATCCGACGTGGTTCGCGACGCGATTACACGCAACACCTATCGGAATCTCGCGCAATTTATGAACGCCGCGAAGTTTTGTCGCTTGTACGCATGTATCGGGGTAATAATTAATTGAGATAAGCGCTCTTAACGAGCCAGAACCCGACGTTGCATAAATCGAAGAAGGGCAGGAAGTTACCATCACGCACACAACGGGAATAAATTTCCCGATTTTTCCAAACGCGCGGTATATTATACTATCGATGTAAAAATCAGACCACATTTTGAACTCATTTTTGTAACGCTTTGAGCATTTTTCTCTATCTGTTTTATAGAATGGTTATTATATATTTTCGATGCTATTTTTGCTCTAAAATGTACGGATACAATAAGAAAGAAGAAGTGTGTAGCAATGATTGATTTGGTACAACAAATATTATATAACTTATAAGACATGTAGTCTGTAATGATTTGAATGATGAGTTAGTTAGCAAACCGATGAATGATGACATTGATTGATTTTTTATTATCATTAATTACAGCGTTCAAATTAATGAGGTATTAATTGTGCTACGGAATTTGATTTAATTTGTATTATTTGAATTAATTTACGGCTACAAATTTTGCTTATTCAACTAAGTATTGTTCTTAAAATATAAACTTCAATTCACCAAAAAAATAAAAAATTTTAAAAACGTTCAATTTCATAATATAATCCTCGTGCGAGAACATTTTATGATAAAAATTATAATAAATGATAGAAAATAATGAATGCGCGGAACTGAAACTTTCATTTGCAATGCAATTTTTTAATACCATAATAAATTCAATTCATTTTCATTAATTCTGATATATACAACGTAATTAAAATTATAATTCGATTTTAAATTTTATTGAACCCAATAATAACGTACAATTTACATACTACCAAATTACTGAAACATCCAACTTAACTGATTAACTCAATGCATCATTTAAATACTACTTATCACAATGCAAATAAATGTAATTTTGTAGAAACGTATCGGATTACCAGACCGTTAGCGAAGTCTGATTCCATTTATACGGTTATCACCATAACGTATTTTACTGTTTCTGCCTGTTTTCATTTTTGCAGAAAACCGTCTTCTGTATTTTGCAACGCGCAAATATGGGGAAGTAATATGTGAATTGATTTTTACGGCGTAACGTGTTTTCGTACGAGATCTTCTCGACCGTTACAAAGCGGTGTAAAATAAATGAATAAACGGAGATTAATGGTTTGAATATTCATATTTTTAAATTCGTTTCAGTGCTGATATAGTTAGTTATTCACAGTTTAGTCGTAAATCTGCGAACAAGTTTTATGATCATAATTAACTTAATATTAAATATAACTTTTTTCTTAATATAAAATAAGTTTAATCACTATATCTTGTCGTACGTTAATAATTTTTGAATCTGCTAATATCGAAAAATTAATTAAATTAAAATGAATAATGAATTGATTTCGTAATTTATTTTCATACAGTAAAAAATGTGTTTAGTTCTAAAATTCAATAGATTAATTGTTTAAAATTCATAAAACTTTATGGTCGATTTGGAAACCCGTATTCAAATTAATATTTTACTCCATATAATAATAAAAGAATAATTGGAAAACAAAACTGTGAAAAATAAAGCATGAAAAAATACTGTTTATAATACTAATTTGGGGCAATATGATACAAATCGTTAAAATTTACTCTCTTTAACAGAAAAAAATTACTATTTATATCCTTAATTTGGAATCATTAGAGAAAAAGAATAATATTTACTATTTTTAAAAGCAAAAAGTAAATTATTTACATAGATAATTATTGAATTATAATAATATATTACTGTTAAAAACAGTAAATTTTGACGATTTTTGTCATATGGCCGTAAATTAGTATTATAAACAGTAATTTTTCATGTTTTATTTTTCTCAGTGAAATGCTACAAAAATTATTTTAGACGTTTTATCGAAACATTTAAACCCGAGAAAGAGGAACTTTTCCATTCTCACATAATTGTTTCTAGACGATTGCTGTATAATATAATTTTGTTATAAACTTTAGATTGAATTAATTAATTGTTATCTGAATGCAATTGCGAGTTAGAACAATTTTGTTCAAAATCACACAAAAATTATACTTCAAATTCATATTTCGCCGTACCAACGTTCAAAAATATACATTATGTACTTTCATTTCACATCCGTGAAAAGTTGATAATAAATTTAAAGCCGGTTTTATTCATAAAAATAAATATTCATATAAGAACACAAAACAAAAGCCGTACTTTTTAATTAATTAATCGAATAAAGAATTATGGAGAAATATCCAATTTCAAGTACAAAAGCCACACATCAATTTATCATACGTGTAAACGAAGTTTAGTTTTTGTTCATTCATGTCAACCCATTTGTTTTTACCCGTTTTGTTTTCGCACAAAGCGTTTTCTACATCAACGAAAAAGTACGCACATTCAACATTTACAATACACATCACGCGTTCATTACAAAAATATCCACAACAAAAAATTCGCCTAATTAAAATTGTTTAAAAACCACAATTTACAATTATACATTACGACCGGTAATGTACATTATACATTATTCCACTTACGAATAATCCACGTGAAAACCTACAAAATTAGCCTGAATTCCACAAAACGTGCGATATAAATATCGTTGCCGACTCGTACAAACAATTTTCCGCCAACAAAAATACAATAATCCTTCGAGTTGCACGCAAACAAAACGCCAAAGCCAGTACTCGTAATCGAGCATAATTTGCGAACGAATCAAACCGCGCTCGGCGCAATCGTCGCGGTTGAAATCCGCGTCGATGTTCCGCGAGCGATCGAAACGCGACTCGGCGAAAGACACCTGAACCGAAAGGAATGAACCGGTACGCCGACGGGATCGATCGGGCGGATCGTGAAAACGCGGGCAGTCGGCTGAATAAAAGCGCTCGTGTTTCCGAGCTCGGTTCCGAGCGAAGTTCTTAATGTCTTTTGTGCGTACGGGCGTTTAGAGCCCGAAGAAGAGCCGAGCTGTTGGAGAAAGATGTTCGTCGACGCGAAAAGTTGTTCGGGCGGGAGTACCCCGGCTCGGTCGAAGGGATGCGGAGGAAAAGGGAACTGCGAAAGACCCGCGGCTGGGCCCGCGGCGCAGACACGCTCTGCAGTTGCCATAATTAGAACTGAGCGCCCGGGGCGGTCCGCCCGCGGCTGACGAGTCTCTCGCGGACCGAAATTATTTATGAAGCGGAACCAAGAGCCGAGAGCTTCGGCCGCAAATATTTTGTTTCGCTCGTCCCGATGGACCATAAATCACCGGAGAATTATAATACGGGATGCGCCGTTTTTCTTATTTGTTATAGGCAAATTAAATTTTCAACGGGCAACCAACGAGCCCAGCGACATCGTCGCTTTGACTTTCGGTGCAAATCCAATTTCGAAATATGTGCACTTGTCCTTTTTTGATTCCGCGTGCGAAACTCGCGCGTAAAATTGAATCGTCTGATTTCAACTTATTTGGTTTTGTTGCTAAGCGAACGAGGAAATTATTTATCGGCTGCTGCGTCAGGGAAGGATAAAATGATAATAGACCGGATTGAAATTTAAAAACATTATCGATTTTTTATTAGGTTATCGTTAAGAGAAATCGAGTGCGGTTTAAAGCGTGTGGTGTATGAATTTAATTGATATATGGTATGGTAAAATTAAACAAAAATTTGCTATTTATAACATGATATTGGATGGTATTAAAGTAAAATTGTCCAAAATTTCATGTCAATAGTTTTTTATATAGAATTTTAATTTTTATTGATAAATTAAAAACTGAAGTTTTGAATTTTAATTTTAATGTTGTCAAATTAAAATTTATACGGCTTTTTTTAATTTTTCTGAGTATAACTTCCAGGCTAAATACTAAACAATTAAATTAATTACGTCAACGTTTAAAATATATAACTGAAAAATGTGTATAAACACTTTTGTGTAATGCAGGATTAAAGTAGTATTATAGTAGTTTTATTTCAAAAATAAAATTATTCTAGGTCTTAAATAATAAGAGTGACTTTGACCTAAACCAACTTTCAACGGTGTAGAAATAAACTGTAGGTATATGATAATGAACAGATACCCCGTTTGAATGACTGAATTTCAGATAAGCTGGCCATAATAACAAAAGCTAGAATCAACTAAGCCGAATCCTTTGACATATTTTCGATCAAATATGCACAAAAATAATGAAACCTTCGCTATTTTTAACACATTTTTAATTATAATGTAGAAATAAGAAACCATATCTAAACACAATATAATTATAAAATTGCAATTAAATAATGAAAATACTGAACTCTGGCAGATTTTATATATAATGCTGTAATATATAATAAATTTACGTAAAGTAATTTTAACCTATATCATATTAATATCTCTGACAATAATAATGCAAATAAACAAATTTGACTTTCAAATACAAATGAAAAATACAGACACTTTTGATAAGTTTTTTAAATATGCATTGTCCATATATAAAAAGTACATTTTTACCTATTTTATTAACTTTTCATCAACTTTTCATAACCACCTATACTAAAGACACATATTTCACTTGAAAATTCTATATATAGGATGTCGCAAATTAAGAAGGCAATTTGAACTATCGATTAATTAATCGAAACCATTAAGAATTGATAGTCTTGAACTTGGAGTTTGCTCAAGTTTCTCCGTCGAGGTTTCGGTAATTTCGAACTGGGGTACATACTGAGACGGGATTCGTGGATAGGCAAAAGTAAATAAATTTTGCCCAGACAGAGCGAAGCGTAGTTGTCTTATGCGATGTCAGAAATTCCGTCTCACGAGATAAGTAGGTAAGTAAGTGGTAGCAATAGCCGAGAATGAAATGGAGCAAGACGAGCATTGGCGCGTGTCGGGTGTGCCTCCTCGAGTCTAGTCGAATTATGTATGCAGTTACAACTAACTCCTCATATTATGCAGGATCTGCAATGATTATATGTTTACAATATAATATTAACTAGACGTCGGATTTAAAATATACTCAATAGATCATAGAGAAAATACAATGTCAATAAATATAAATATTTTTTAAAATTTTATTTCGAAATAGAATTTTTAATTTATTCATACCGTGAAATTCAAGTACCATAACTTTAATCTCTTGAAGCTCATGATCTCATGATCATGATTTCGGTTTCATGATTTCAAGAATTATTCACAAATTAAAACACTTAAAGTTAAATTAAATATTTATATTTCAGACGTGTAAACTGAATTCAGAAATTCTTGTTGTTTTTTTTTTTTTTTTTTTTTATTATTTATTAATTACACTGAGAAAAATATTACAGTATAAATTACTATATCTTTTGATTTTAGTCCATCGGTATTTGTATTGGTTCCAAATAGTCCAACAGATGTTTAGAAAATCAATGTACATTAATCTCACATTTCTTTATTTATATAGTAAACTTTTTGATATAGTATAATAAATATTGAAGGAGCTTTGACACATTTTGCTATATCATATAATACGTATTGTTGCAGTGGTATAGTAATTTTTTAAATATTCTTCAAGATATCATATGAAGGCCAAAATATAGCATTATACATACATAACATTTAAAAGATTTTTAATATACAAAAATAATCCCACCTAAATACTCAAAACTTTATTAAATAAAAATCAATTTTTTTCTAAATCGGTCACTCAATATGATGATAAGTTATTATCACCATTGAATTATATTTATTCCACTTTCGTGTATTCTTTTACCCTTATTATCTAATTCGTTAAAATTTCTAGGATTATTTCGCTCGATGTAGAAATAACAAAGATACCCTCCTCAAAGACTTTGCAGGATTACACTTGATCCACCATCTTTATGCAAAACCACATTTACATAAAATGTAACCAAATATTTTTTAACACATCATAAATTGAGCGTTTCTGCCCTTCAAAGTCTAATCAAACTTAATAACTATTTTGAAAGAAACTTTGAAATAAGAAAAATAATTGAATCCCCCTCCAGATGCATTTTCGTTGAAAAGTTAAACAATTATCGCAGATTGCACGAATTCACATGTTTGTGAAGAACGACAGCGCAAATGCTATTCCTTTGAGGAAAAACATAGCCTGACACTTAAACGAGTTAGTTTTTAAACGAAATTTCCCGAAAGCGTCCTATTCGGTGCATATACACAAAGCATGCATAAATAACATATATAAAAATGAATACGTTTGCACGTTTAGCTTTAGTTTGACGCATACCTTCGGTGGACTGAAATATTGCGCCAGCGGGTAGAAAAGATTTACGCTGCGGTCGCGCGTACATACGCCATCTTATTGGTGGCATGGTTGCAAAGAAAAGGATTTACCGCGGTTAAAAGGAAACGCGCACGAACTCGCGGGTCGCGATTTCCAAACAGTGCGCTGTAATTGACGTTACCGCGCCGCAAGCTAGGTGTTGCTGCTTGCTAAATTACTATATTTCATGTACCTTAGACTGTTTCCTCGAATCATTATGTTAACACATGCCATTTTTACAACGCTGCTATTCAGTATAAAATTTGTTACGTTTCATTTTCCCTTTCACAATTTTTGAAATTTTCAATTTATAAAGATGTGGACGCAATATGAAAGAATTGACTATTGGCTTTTCTAGCAAGAATTTACAAATGAACCATATATTTTAAAAAACCTAACTAGATACATACACATACATTGTTTGTTCTAGTTGAAATGTAAAATTGACCTTGATTATAATGTATAGGACCAACTCAGCTTCTATTTTAAATTTTGATTACTTCACGAAAGACTTTAACACAGAAAATTTCTTACCATTTAAAGGACAATTAAATCACCCAAGTAAAAATTAGACTAGTTTTTGCCTAGTCTAAATCAGATACTAACCAGATTTTTAATAGATTCACTAGTCTAGATAAATCAATCAAATTATTGCCCAGTAA
>JABFQC010006833.1:0-10497 GCA_022817085.1 Psilanteris sp. ZL-2020
ACATTGCTAGAACATTCGTAGTGTATTATTTTAACATCCCAAGTGTATTATTATAATATTATTTTAATATTCTAGGAATGTTCATAGAATATTATATAATATTAAATAATATTCTTTGCTGATAGGGAATGTGTAAGATAGTGGCAGCAACGATACACAGCAAAGAAGAGAAAAGCAAAATTTGTGACAACTATTACTTGGATGGGTAACTGTTTTTAAAAGATTTTTTAATATATATTCTTATTAATGAGCGAAGCTCCCCCTTACATATAACTTGTTAATACTACATAATATTTTTTGAACATGAAAGATTATTTTTACATAATAAATTTTAATTTTCTAACAAAACAAAAAACGACAAGGCAAGTCATTTTTTTGTCACTATGAAAATAAATTGTCTTCCCACGTTAACAATTAAACATAAAAATATTCATATTATTATAGAATAACTTTCTTCGAAAATGAGAGAATATCCTAAATGGTTATCACATATTAATTATTCTAATTAAAAAAAATATACCAAAATCTGCAATATCTGTCAAAATCGCATACAGAACAAGTTTACAAAGAATTATATAACGGACAGTAATTATAAGCATATACAAATATGATTTCTTAATGTTAACATTTAACAGGAATTATTTTATTCAATTTCAGTCTCATTTAGACAATATATATATTATATATATATATATAATAATACACAAAACATTAAAACTTTAAAATATCTATTATTTAATCGGTAATATATATATTAGATATATTAGTATATTATAAATAACAATTTATATGACAATATGATAATATTAAGGTAATATTATTTTTAACTTTTGTTATATTATGTATTAATGATTGTTTGAATTATAAAATGTATTTTAGCAATTTTAATTTTGTATTATTTCATGTTGCCAAATGTTATATAAATAACAATTAATAAAATTATAAAAAATATCGACTTTTAATTTCATTCATCTATACAATTTCATTATATCTCACGTTGTGATGTAAAATATATAACTTTGCATTCAAATAATTTTTTTTTTCTAATATATTACGATCATCTACAAATTTAATTAATAAAATCAATCCAATATAATGCTTACATTCATTCAGAAAGTAACATTATTTTTTATTGAAAAACGACACTTATCAGAATAGCATTATTGTTTGTCTTTTACTAATACAACATATAGTTATTTTCGGAATATGGCATGAAAGGAAACAAATGTTTTCATAGACAATAAAAAATGAACATATATAAATTTACAAAAGAGAATATATCTTGAATCTATGTAAAATAATAATTATAATTATTACAAAATATATTATAGAACCGCAGCTTAAAAATAAAGTATATAAAATATTTTTATATAGAAATGCTTAATTCACTTCATCGGAACACGCTTCTTCGTCGATAGTGCTGTAAAAAAGCGTTGTCATTATATCAACATTTGACTAATATATAATTTATATATAATTTTCAATTTAATTAAATCGAAGGCGTGTTTTTTTAGTTCACAATAATACCACCGATGGAGTTGTGAACGCGCAAAGGCCGCCACTACACTAGCAATTGGCACATTGGCAGGTTGGCAGTTCTGTGATTGTTACGTCTCGGCCGAGAGAGAAGTAATAATACTTAAAGAATTGTAGGTTATATTTTGTTTACTACAGTTTTTCGAATCAAGGACTAAAATTGTAAAAAGCCTATATTGAATAAATAAATCGAAATAATTTGAATTCTTAATCTTGTTACTGACATTATCGTTAACAGAATAATTTACGACTGCATAATTTGGTGACATTTTTCCGCTATTATTGTAATTGTAATAAAATAAATGCTTTAATTTTATCTGAAATGTATAATAATAAAAAACTTTTTATTATTATTAACACTTGTAATTTGTAATTTTATATTTGCAGATTTCAACATGGTTAATATTAAGAATATTCGTAGACGAAATTATATTTATGACAAATTCCAAAGAGGTTTTGTAAATATTTGTTTACTTACGACTTTAGTAGGACTTTCTGCTTTAACGTATCGAACTTATGACTACATTGTCAATGTCAGACCTTTACAAAAAACAGTTGCTTTAAAATATCAAGAAGAACTACTTAAAGAAGGAAGTTCGGAATTATTGACTGATGCAGAAGTATCATAACTTCAAATTTTTAAAGTAAAAACATATTGTATAATAATTGTATTATAGAATGTTCAAATAAATCAGATTTAGTTGTATTTAATTGTTTTATTGAATTCCTTCCATTTATAAAAATTTATTTTATATTATTACATAATTATTTAAAAAAGTTATATATATATATACATATATATTATAAATAAAACTAATTTAATTTTTTTTTATTTAAAAAGTTGTTTAAGTCTAAATTAAGGTTGAATAAATTAGAGAGGATATAAATAAGGTACAAATTAAGTATTTTTTGAAAAATGCATAAATATAATTTATTTATTTGTCGTGATTATGAAAAAGAGTATGGACATCATCGAAAACCTGAGTATTACAATTCTTTTTCTTATTGCAAAATGATTTACTGCAAATTTTTTCTTAAAAAATTGTGTGATACATTCAATATACATAATTGTAATATCATGATATACAAGTATGGAAAAAAGCTGGCAGCAATTTTTCTAGTTGAACACATTTCAAAACGCAATATAAATTACAAGTAAAAATATAACTATCATGATTTTATAACAAAACTGTATGATATATATACACTGAAATTAGGAAATCCACTCCAAAACCACTATATTGTTTCCAATTTTATAGCACTTATCTCTGCAATAATACACTTTAAATTATAAAATTACAGAAAATAAATGATGAATATTTCTCTTTAACACTATTTATATGTATTAATATATATATATATATATATATATATATATATATATATCCATTCATATATATGCAAATACATACATAACTAATAAGTGTGAATCAAGGCATGTAATTAAAACGACATACAGTTATGTCTTTCAATGAAAACATTTACAAGAATGATAATCACAAAAACTGTATTATTTTACAAATTAACATAAAAAGAATAAATCGTATCGTAATTTAATTACGATATAATTTGTATTTCAAAAGTTTATGTTATATATACATTATTTATTTATTAGCACGTGTTTTCAAATATAAAGTATACATACATATATAGTTTCAAAATTCTTAAACACATATATATATACATATATATATATAAACACATACACACAAACATATATATATATATATATATTATATATTCATATACGTATATGTACATATATGTAAGTATGCGACCATATATACGCACTGACTTTGTGTACTTTGAACTCGAGGCCCATCGACAATAAAAATATACTTCGCGAATTACCTCACAGCTTCAAATTGCCTTTATATAGGCAACAGAATACAGCTTACATTACTGAACACGAAATCTACATTTAAATCTCATTTCTAATATTTAAAAAGAAAGTAAATGTTATCTTTCGCCAAACAAAAATTTGCCATTTGTACAATGCTTTTGAGCACTTAAACAATAAATAAAATCAGTGATAGGCGTTGCTGCAACACATCAGATAACATTTGCTCCGAATTTGTAGCAATTTATTAACCACTCATTGTGGAATGTATATTGAACTTTTGCACAAACCCATCGTCGATTCAATAATATCAAAGTTTCTATTTGGTTCTAGAACCAACAAGTTTTTTGGTTCACGTCCGAATGCTTTATTATTTCCTTCACGATTGTTTATAGTTTGTTTGATATCACAAACACTAGAATTGGATTTTATATCAATCCATTTGCTTTAGGTTTATGTTTTAAACACTATTATTGGAGACCGAGCCTGAACATGATGATGTATCGACACGCATTGATTCGATACGCGCAACAATCTTGAGTGCTGGACCAAGCTTGATACTCATCGCGGACATTAAGTGATCCTCTTTCAATAACATTAACGCTTGGCCATCAATTTCTTGAATAGCAAAATCCTCCGCATAATCCGCACAGCCTGGCAAATTGCGAATAAATTCGCATACTTCATTTACCTGTAAAAAAATGATAATTTATAAATCATACAAATAAACATATTTCATGGTGAGATATTTGTAATTACAATAAAACTATAATAAAACAAAGTAAAAATTAATTAAACAAAATTGAAGTACAAATTGAAAACAATAAACTAAAATTTTCTCACCGTCCACTTGACGGGATTAATAACAGGCGTGTCATCTACAACTGCAGGAACTACGATAGGCAATAGTGGTTTGTCTTCTCCATTCTTCTTAAGTAGCTCATCTTCTTTATTTTTCTGATCGGTCTCCATTTCTGTCGCCCATTGTTTTTCAACATTTTCTGTGCGATCCGAAACCACCTTTTCACGCTTTTTACTGCAATTACAAAATAACTTTTTAATACTGTTAAAAATAAATTCATAAAATTTAAATATTAACATTATCAAATTTATCATTTAATTTTCAAATTATTTAATCAATGGGAATATTTAACAAATTAATATACCTTTTTGCACAACTCGTTGAACAAAATCGTTTATCCTTTCTCATCTTTCCACCTTGTTCATCCAGAGCATTGCCACAATTCTCACATTTTAATGATTGTGTACCATTAACATTTGTGTCAGCAGAATAATTTGGAGCATGTTTCTTTTCTGAATTTTAATAAAGTTTTAAGTTAATTTAAAATATTTATAATAATAAGAAATCATAAAATAAAAGTGTAAATAAAAATATAATTACTTGGAGGTTCATCATTTTTAGCATCCTTATCCATTGAAGAGATAACATTCCTTGCTGAAGAACTATTAACCTCCAACCCAAAGGAACCATTTAATGAAGATCTATTTACAGCAAATGGTTCGGAAGCTGAACAATTTACACAAAGACATTAATTAAATATATATAAAGATATAAGTCATTTGATTAATATTTGTTATTTGTACAAATGCTACTTAAATTTTCATGTTATTTTTTTAAATTTAATTAGGTTTAATTTTTTTTTAAATGTAATAAGTTTAATTCTTTATTATACCTTCTTGAATCACAAAACCTTCAATCACGTGTGTTAAAACTTGTGGTTTTACCATCGCCTTAGGAGGTGTTTGTTTATTCATATTGATTGGTACAGAAATAGCTATCGTAGTGTCATCGCAAACGCCATTAGCAATCGAATTCACTGCGTTTGCTAATCCTGTGAGAGGATTTGTACAAGTTTTATCTTCAGCTTTCACATTTACATTTTCATCTCCTTTTAAATTCAATTTTGCATTATCAGAATCTGAAATTGTAAAGGAAAATTATGTAATATCGAAAAATATTATCAATAAGCAACATATACTTCATTACAAGTAAACATTATTAATTATAATTATATGGCAAATGAAAAAAATTAATTTATATTAGTACAAAATTATGCTTTCAATGTATAAAATTCAAGAAATTTTAATAATAAATATAATATAATTAGTTTTGTACTTAGTGACACATATTATAATAAAAATTAGTACCAGTTGTTTCCATATGCATTGATTCATCACCACCACTAACACCATCTTTCTTTGCTGACGAAATATCATCATTTGTTCCAGAAAGCGTAGAAGGTGGTACTGGTGGTGGAGGCATTAGAACACAGTCATCCTGACCTCGACCTGAGTCAGCTGGTATAGAAGTATCCATTGGAGTAGCCAACGTTTGAGGTGGCGCTGGTGTCGGAGCAGGAGGAGGTTGTTGTGGATCAGCAGGTTGTGGCGCTGCAATCGGCAAAGCTTGTACTGGTGTACCGCTTACTATTTGATTCCCAATTATGGTAGGACTGAGCGTCTGTAAAAATTTAATTCACTTTATAATATCATGTGAAACAAATGATTTATTTATGTTTGATTAAACGTTATATAATGGCTTGAAACAAACTAATTCTGATTACAATTCATTACACACATTATAATTAGTTACTGTTAATAAAAAATAAAATATAGAGCATATTATAAAGATATCAGCCTATAAAAAATAATTGAGAAACAAATTAATTGATAGAAATGTTCTACCGGCAATTGCAATTGTTGAACTGTTTGCATCTGTGGTTGTTGAACCTGGTTCATTTGAAGGGCTGCTACACCAACACCTACACCTCCCATTGAAACGACGGGCATTATTGGACGTTCACCGCTTAATACTACTCCTGGCTGTTGTTGCTGCAGGGTCATTCCAGCTTTTTGAACAATATTACAATTGTAAATTAAAATCTCAGACAATTTTGTTTATTTATGTATACTTAAAAAATTGCTTTTATGAAACATTTTTGTGAATTAATAAAGCTATATATTCATGATTTTTTTTATTAAGCCTTACTTGTATAATTCCCAAATGATCAAAATATCAGGTTCAACGTTTTTTATAAAATAATAATTGTTAGTAATTATACCAATTAATTGAATGATTGAACAAAAATAGTGAAGTTCTGCATATTTTTAAATTATTATTATAAACAAAACTAAAATATAATATAAAAAAAAAAATTATGAATCTTAGTAAACTTTTAGACAAGGGTTTCAAACAATTTTTTGATTTCTTTACAATAAATAAAATCATATAAAAACATACAACGACGACCTCTACGGATATTGAATTTCACGCGGTTCGGGTGTACTGGAACTGAAAAAGAAATAAAAAGAAAGGTAAAGAGGAAATTATACAAGTTGCGGTAACCAAGGAGTTTAATAGCAAATATTTCATGTTAATATTGAGATAAAAATGTATATTTGAATAAATATTTCATTAATCATGAAGTATGTTATCAATAAAAAATGAAATATATACAATATACTTTAAATAATTATGATTATAATTGAAATATTTTCAAATATATTATCTCAAACTTACTAATGAACAAATTATTAAATTCATCACCTGATATTATGAAATAAATATAATGTATGTAATGTATACAAATATAGAAAAAATTTAAATGAAAAAATTTGCATTATTAGTTCAAATATGTATAATGCACAAATATTATTATTAAAAATATTTTAATCAACATTATGGAGTGCCTGTATTAATATATATTAGTATTATTAATTGTTAAAATATAGTTTTTCCTCAAAGGAAAATATTAAACTGTTAGTACTTTATAATTGAAGAGTTTTCAATAAAAATTTCAATAAAGATATCAATAAAAATTGAACATTTTACTATTGAATATATTATGAAATAGATCTACTACAGTTTGTTATATAATAAAATAGTAATTTAAATAAATATAATGCTTTTGTATAAAACTTCAATAACAGAGAACGACTCACATTTTAATACAAAAACTATCAACGTTTGTTTTTTAAGTATTAAGATAAAATATACTAGATAAGAATATTTAAAATTAGTGTATTATATTTATTATACGTTACTTTTTTTCAATTTCTGAAATTTATATAAAATCTAAAAACACAAAATGTTTGCCATTTGGACGATTTATTCTAAGATTAAAATAAAAATAGAATAACTGAATTTATTAAAACAAAAATCTATAAGTAATTGTAATATATAATTGTATTGCAATAAATATATTATAATTTATTAAATTTTTTAGATTAAACTTGTTTAAAAATGCAATTACAACTACTTATATTAAAAAATCAAGTCTGTCTTGTTTATATGCCTAAATGATATTTATTTATTATTATATTATAATATGATTTTGCAGTTTCGTAAAAATAAAATCCTATTTTTTTAAATTACTAATCATACTAAAAAATTTGTTAAGAAAATATTGCTCTAAAATTTGTTCGACGTCAGCTAATAAAAATCATTTGTTAGACTGATATACTGAATTATCTAATCAAACAATATTCTTGTATACTTTTCATTCTAACTGCACTCTCAAATTAATCTCATTAAACAAAATTGTATGAACAAAACCTCTTTTTCAAATTAGTCATGAAACCCTTCCCGTAGACATAAAAGCCAGCGAATTAAAAAATTTAACAAATTCAAATAAGCGTGTCACAACTCACGCGCAAGTAAACAAGATAAATTTGCACGAAGTTTCGGACGTTCAATTGCGTCAAATCGTATTCAGATAAACCGGAATAATTTCTTCACAAAGAAGGGTTGAACTTTTCACACACGCCAACAATATTATTTCATCAACAATTATAGTTCTTAAAAAGAACTATTATTAAACATAATTAAACACTATAATTAAACGCACCTTCTTCAAGTATCGTTTGAAATTGAACGTTCGGAATTCCACGCGCCCGTAATTACTGCAAATTACTTTATCACTCAACGCAACAAGACATGACTTGACTTCAGATAAAAATAAAAATAAATAAATAAATAAATAAATAAAAAAAAAGATCAATGTAAACAAATAATGAACACTCATGAGTACCCATGATGGGTTTGGGCTGGATCTGCTGGGCGGTTTGCTGGGCTTGGCTGGCTTGCTGGTACTGTTGCTGGAGCTGTTGTTGCTGTTGCATGTGGTGCATCTGTTGAATGAAGACCTGTTGGTGTTGCGGTATTGTTTGCGGCGACTGCGGCGCTTGCATAATTGCAGTTTTTGTTTGCGCACCGTAATTGACTTGTTTGTCGCTCGCGAGGATGGCCATGGGTGAGCCGGTTGGTGGCGCGGCTGGCTGCGACGCGGCGGACTGCGGCTTGCCGGGTCCCGACGTGACCGCTTGGGCCTGGTTTTTAGTCTGGTTGGCCGCGTCTGCAGTTGGCTTGTTGGTCGCAACCGCCGGCACAGCCGCAGCCGCCGCGTTCGGACCGGGACTCGTGCGCACCACCGGCTTACCGCGGCCTTTGCCCGTGCCGGTACCTCCCTTGCCACCCTGAATGGAACAAAACACCCAAAAAGACCATTGCCTTCAATTTGCCAGAAACGTCAGAACCAAAAGTAACGCGACGCACAACTTACAAGGTCGGGTTGCGACGTTCGGGTCCTCGCACATCGGAGCGTTTTTGTCACCGCAAATGCCTGCTTGATCCTGACCAACGACGCCCTCTGAGCCCACAATCTTTTGGCATGGCAATCATTTCCGTTGCGAACATTTTGCTAACGCGTTGAGCGGATCACAATTTCACTAGAGCGAGTATACGAGGCGAACGGAATTGGCTTTGCTGGTTCAAGCAAGCATTTTCTAGTTGACATTAACGGTCGCGTGCAACGATTAGGATAAAAATCGGAGAACAACAATAATCAAAGTGCAATGGAAAACAATTAAATTAACCAATTAAATAATGGAAACCATTATTAAACCAATTTGACAGTTATGTTTACAGCGGTATTTCATGGATTCGTTGTTTGACGCGTGCTACTATTAAGTAACCATTGAAAGAAGACATGCTTTGAATAAATAAAGATAAAGGTTAAAGAAATGAAATATTTCAATGTTATTAATTTGCAAACGTTTCAAAACGATTTTAGTGAATTCAATCAATTAAATTGTGTTGTTATTAAAAATCTTATTTCAGATAGACTATTTCAAGAATTTGCGTTTCAAAATGTTGGTATTAAAGATTCTAGTGAAAAGACAGGGAAATTGTGTATTTTCCTAATCGCTGTTTATATTCGAAAATTAAGTACAAAAAAGGTATATTTTTAAAAAATGTATCGGAATCTATTTTGATTGTTAATTTAACTCATGCATTGATTATGTTCAATTTCACGATTTTTATCCAAACCGCTAAACCTAAATCTGCAACTTCCCCTTGTAAGTCTCATTATTTTCTATTTCTCTGATACTTTAATTTTCGTTATATTTGAATTTGATTGTTGACTTCAATACCACGAGTGGACAAGTTCTGGTTTTTCAATTACTTTAAAAACTTTATTATAATAAAATTATTATAACTAATTATATTATAATAAATTGTTGGAAATTTTTTGCTTCATTCATAATTGGACACAACTTAGTTTTCAATTTTAATTATTATAATATAAAAATGAAGATAACATGGAATATAAAGATTGTATAAATATATTAATTTATATAATATTCAATGTATCGATGCTTATGCAAATTAAAGTTATTTTTACATTAATTTTTTTATCTATACAATATATATTGTTAAAAATGTTATCAAAACTCACACATTGGTTGTTAATTTGAATCGATTTAAATTAAATTAATTACACATATCAACATACCATTTTTTGGGGAATTATGTCTCACAATCTTAAGTAACAGAAAATTATCAATTTCAAAAAAATATGTATAAAATAATACCGTAATAATTTGTGGCAAATTATTTCGTTAGTGAATAATCGTTATTCACCCTCAGCAAATGGCACAGTTATTTTTGCATACAAAATTGCAGTCATTTACATTGCAGAATGAACAGCAAAATGACTGCAGTTTAACATTTAGTGTCAGTGTTAAGTGTTAAAATCGCAGTAGACTCGCATTTTGCATCATTTTATATAATTGCTTACCACTTTAACTGAGTGCAGCAG
>JABFQC010006834.1:0-10497 GCA_022817085.1 Psilanteris sp. ZL-2020
TAATTAGAATTTGTCTATAATTATTTTCTGGTGATATACAGAATAAATTGAAATTTTATAAAAAAGGGCAATTTTTTTCTGCTGTTAATAGTAGGTATACGGAGAAAAATAATTCCGATTTTTCAAAATTTAATAAAATTACAATAAATATGCCCATTATACTATAATAAACAAGAACGTAAACATAATCATACTTAACGACAACAAAACCTCTTTCAATGTAAATATAACTACGTAATTTAAACATCAAAAATTCTTGTTTAAGAAACATAAACATCCAAATATTCAATGATAAACAAGCATATTCCATTAATAATAATAATAATAATAATAATAATAATAATAATAAAATGCATATATCGTTGTTTCTTATAACAAAGAACGTTTATTTGACAAAACCATCAAATTCAACATTAAACGCTGCTCTTTGGTCGAAACGACAATGTGCGTTTCTGTAATTAACGAACAAATTATTGCACAAACGCGCATAAATTAATACACAATCACACCGTTTCAGCAAACTCTCTTATCCGCGGCATAAAATGGACAAAATATTTCGCGAAATGGAGCGCCCCCGGTATAATCAAACAATCAATAAAACCCGTCAATTGCGCGCAACTTTGATCGAGTTTTGCTTATCCCGCGAAATGATTATCCGCGGATATTCGCGCATAAAAATGCCACAACAAATTCGGCGCATTGATTTCAAATAAATCGCGCGCAACAATTAACTTTCAACTGTCCGGTGGCATTAATTTACCGCGCGTAACACTGAATCAATACGGAATCCTAAATCCACGGGCGCGCGTAAATCAAACGAACGCCCGGCGCCAATAAGCGCCCGACGAGGAACGCGAGATGTAATGAGAGTGAGTTGGTATCAACATATTTATTAACGGAAAGTCGATGACAAAAAAGTTGAAAGACACGCGAGACACGCTAATTACGTCACGGACCCGTTATCGGCGTAAATTCAGCTTTTAACGTTATACACGCTCCTAATGTGCGACGTTACGCAGGATTAGTCGCGTTCATAGGGACGCTCGTACTCGAGCTATATTTCTGGATGAGGCACTAATCCGACGACTTTTGGAGATTATGTAACTGTCTCCTATCACGGCACCCTCACTTTCGACCCGTTTGACAGTTATATTTTCCCTCTCGTAAAAGCGTGGGACGAAGATCTACGAAAGATACTGAGTGGAAGTAATGAATAATAAGTAAATGAATAAATGAGTGTGTGTATGTGTATCCATGTGTTGTTGTTATGTTGAGTGGTTAATACTTTATGTGATGGGTGGTGCCGAATCACATATATACGAGTCGCGATCTAATGGATCCTAATTCGGGATTTCTGATCTAGATCGATTTCTGCACTGAGAAAACCAAATAGTAAACAATACTATTTAAGTGATAACCATTACTATTTAAATGGTAATGGTTTACTACTTGAAGTGGTAATACATTGTACAGTCTATAATTAAGGTTATGTATGAAACAACATAGTATAAATTTTGTTCATGACGATCATATGTTTATGTATTATATTATTGAATTTTTTTATGTTTTGACGCATTTATTTTTCAATTTTATTACTTCAGATCAGATTTTGAGGTTAAGAAGTTAATATCTAAATAGTTTAAATGTATGCGCGGTGTCGTGATATTTTTCTTCAAATAGAGTGCTTTTCTAAATAAGAGAATATTTGTTTTATGTTAAGTAAAGCTTGTTATTACTCATCTCTAATTTAGTTCATAAAATTGATACAGACACTGGCGTTCTCTGCATCGCTAACAACGAAAATTTAAAATACAAAGAATGCGTAATAGAGTTGCGTATCATCTTACTATTTTAGTGGTAAGATTTTACCACTTCAATTTTTACTATTTAAATGTTACTATTCAGTTTTCTCAGTGTGACAGCCAGTCAAAATATTAAATACTGTAAACATTTTTGACAATTATGAACGTACTTTTTTACGTCTAGCAATATATTATATATATTATCGAAAAGTTATGAAAAAATGATGTGGTGCACTGAGAAAAATCAAACATGAAAAATTACTATTTATAATATGATCTTGGACTTTTAAGCGACAAACGATAAAATTTGGTCTTTTTAGCAAAAAAATTTACATTTTTTACGCAGAAATTTACTGCTTTATGTGCAAATATTACTGCTAAACATAGTAAATTCCACGGTTTTTCACTTAAAAGTCCAAGCTCATATTGTAAGTAGTAAATTTTCATATATAATTTTTCTCAGTGTGAATATCTATCTAAAATATCTACTTGATATCGATCCAGATCTAGGCTCTCGAAAACACCATATAAGTGTCTAATAATGGATGACAAGTGGCGTCGCTTAGGGCATTAATTGTAAAAACAAATCTTCTAGTACGCCATCAGCGTAGAAGACATCATCTGTCTTAATACGAGATAATTGTGCATTTGATTAAGACATTTATGAGTTTTGTTTAATACACTTTGTGTTCGAAGCTTATTATTGGTAACGTTGCCATGATTGATTTAACCTTCTTTGTTATACTTATAGCAGTTTCATATAAAGTCTAGTTCTATAATACACCAAGGCACCAATGATGATAGTCATTATCATCTGCGTTTTGGCATTTAAAACATGGGGCGCGAAGATGATTCACGTCTTCTTTCAATGCATATATAATTGAATGAAAGTTCGCGCGAGGCCCGTTATTGGCTTGTCATTCCTTGGAATTTTGGATAGCCGTTTTTCGGGGATGTAGTTTATATTAACTTTTCTAGTTAGTGTGGTGATTAGTTTATGAGTATACCTTCGGAATAGTTTATGTCCAAAATTACACGAGGATAAACAATTTTACAATGTGACATTACAAATTTCTTTATTTGTGTACTATACAACACTTTTATAATAATTCATTATAATATTTACAATCAAATTTTTCTGAGTGTAAATTTTAGTGTATAATTTGTAAAAGTGTACTAATTTTTGTAAAATTTTGTATTGTAAAAATCTACGTCAAAATATATGTTAAAATCTACTCTCTAAATTTAAATCAGTAAAACTCACTGAAATTAGCTAATATGTACTGCTTAAACAGTTAAAAGTATATTACTGATTAAATTAGTTGTATACTTATAACGGATTAATCAGTGCATATTAGCTGATTTCAGTGAGTTTTCCTGATTCAAATTTAGAGAGTACACTCAGAAAAAAGTAATATTAAACATTACTATAAGTCTGACGTTCCAAGGATAGCGAAACAAAAACAATGCAAAATTACTATACTCCTAAAGTAACTTCTCTAATACCATACAGTACTTTATACTATAAGTTATTGTAAAAGTTGTTATAAAATTTGTGCAAAATACAATATCATACTGGGAGTCTTTCTTGAAAGCAGACGCTCGAAATTACCTTCGAGTTGCTCATCTATGGTACGTTATTTTCGAGCGTCTGCTTTCAAGAAGGACTCCCAGTATAAGAAAGTTTACCATAAAAAGATATAGTAATTTCCGTAACGTTAATCGAGATATCCTCAGAATGCTAGAAGTATAGTAATTTACGCTATAACTTTTTTCTCCGTGTATGTATTCATGCAACACTGTAAAAACTGGCGTTACAAAAATGTCTTTAGTCAAGACATTTTTATAGAAAAGATATTATAAGTGTCTTATTATTAGATACTATTTATGTCTTTTGCATGAAAATGTCTCGGTTCAAGACACTTGTTTTAGTAGTGAAGAGATATCCCTTTTTTTTATTGGAGGAGAGGGGTCTATAGATTTACTAAAATTTTATAATAAAACAAATTTTTCCACGATTAAACGAATAGTTTTCAGATGATATATATAGTATAATGCGAAAGACTTTTTTAATGTAGTCAGGGAGTGTGATTCCTCCATTCTCCGCTAGACTACGCCACCACATCACCTTCAAGTCAAACCGAAGGAAAGAACCAATCGCACCCTAAAGACCATGGTAATCGTATTACATATCACTTTACAAATCTTGAATTCGCCGTCAACTTGTCCAAACAATCATCGACGGGTTCTGCCGGTTACTACAATGTTGAAGTTGAGGCAGATTTATAAGTCCCGTCCCACTTCCCATTCCGGTGAGACACCGATCGAGAAGATGGCTCAAACTGGAAAACGGGTAGGTGACTGGAGTGAAGAAATGCGGAGGATTTGCGCACATCGAGAACTAGGATCACACAACTGATCGCCACGCCAAGAATTACGACAAAGATCATAAGATCTGCCTCCATAAAGAACCTAATCATGCGACACCATCACAAGCTTTATCTTACACTATATAAAAAGTTTAATATATAGTATTCACTCTTATTAAACATAAATTTATATCGGCATCAAGAATATCCATAGATAAATACTTCAATAATTCATAATATTTCAAAATTTGTAATAACAAATTTTGTTAACAGTTTTCAATTTTAGCAAATAAAATTAACAATTAATAAAATATAATAAAAAAATTTAAATAATTTTATAATGTAATGCAAATAATATATTTATTATGAACAATTTGTAACACAATTTATCATTGCCAAAACCAAAAATAATTTTTAACACTGTAAGTTTTACACTTTATTTCCAAAAAAAAAAAAAAAAAAAAATTTAATAATTATTGATTCTCCTTACTCTTACGCCAAATGAGATTCTACTTCTATTTCTCCATGGTTGTAATTTTCATAAACTAAAATATAATTTTACGACGCCAGACTAATAAAATAGCCGTGACCATTGTATTTGAAACTGCATTTAAACAGAACAATTGTAATTGCAATCAAGCAGCTATCGTATTAATCATTTCTAGTGTATAATGAAAGATTCGCGATAACCCTTGAATAGTGACACTTCTGATTATAATTAGTTTAAGAATTTGCCATTGCTTGCTAGATTACAATGCGCTTTAATTAGTCTTTGGCCAAATAGTTTGCGTGTACATTTTTAAATTAATTTTATAACAAAAGCGAAAGCGTTTCATTCGTATGAAAAGCCGTTTTGTTTATGCGCGATACTGAATGAACAGTATTTTTATGTTCAATCTAATTATGAAATCTTTTTGAAATGTTAAATTTTTCTCGAAATTAAAACAATTTTTTACTACTTATTTTTATCCTTACGCTTTTCATTTTCCTCGTTGTATGTCCGTATAAATTGGATTATCCGCACATTGGTAGACTTCGTAATTAGGATTTAATTCGTACCGCGGAATCAAATTAGTTGATTTCGGTTTACGTTGATTTTTTATTTACAGTTCCCACATAATGAGTTATATATGCTGCAAACTTTGATTTAGGAACAACTATAATTACCTCGTCATACATTAATGTATTTACATTTTTTTTTACTTTCTGGTTTTTTATTCAAACTTATTTTATGAAATCAGTGTATGTGAGTAATACTTTTTAGTATGACTAAGAGGTATAAGATATATATTCACAATGAAAACAAAAATAATTTTTGAATGATTATTTATAAAATAATAATATATTAATTTAATAAATAAAACTAAATGTAATTAAAATCTTTATTTACAATTAAATTAAAAAAATATTATTCACATTACATTATATGGATGTATTTATATATATACATTGTATATATATTTACATAATTTCTATATACAAGAAATATATGTCACTTTAACTAATTGTTATTTATTACGTAAAAATAGAATAATTTTGATATTTTATCAGTATTTTCTAAAACATTTTTTTTCACTAAATAATATATATATTTAATATTTTGAGATACCGAATGATATATTTTTGTACTGAAAATTTCTGATTACGTTGCCACAAGCAAACGTATAGTTGATGTAGACAAATGAATAGTTAACTTAAACAAATATTATGTTTACATTGACTATACGTATGCTTTGTACATCCTAACATTTTTTCCGTGTATATAACATTGAAATAATTTAATTATATATATGATATGTTAAAAGCAAACAGAAATGTACTGTTTATTTTATAAAATTATCATATATCAGTGAATATTTATAATAAATATAATTTCATCGTAAATGTTTGATGTAAATT
Organism: Psilanteris sp. ZL-2020; assembly: GCA_022817085.1. Classification (NCBI taxonomy): domain Eukaryota; kingdom Metazoa; phylum Arthropoda; class Insecta; order Hymenoptera; family Scelionidae; genus Psilanteris; species Psilanteris sp. ZL-2020. Next base: position 6,071 of record JABFQC010006834.1, read on the forward strand.
TTGAATTAAAATTTTCCAATTATTGCTACTTTTAATTTAATGCATCCTGCTGTTTAATCATTTTCCTACGTTACAACGTAATTTTTTAAAATTAAATTTTAAAATATGAAACATAATCAACTATATTCCAGTTTATTGTTATACTTTATAGTTTATTTTTAATTAATGCTTTATCCACGTATAAAAAATATATGTATATATATAATCAAAAACAATGTTTAAAATAATAGCAGTTAAAAAAACTATTTATAAATGCAATCCGGCATATCCATAATATTTGAAATATTACTCATATATGCAAGTGATATATCGTAGAGTTAGTTTACTGCATATGTTAACGTGTAATATATTATATTGATCGATTCCGTAAATTAAATTATTTGCTATGATGGAACTGCAGTCCTACATTCAATTTGCTGCGATGCTTTTAATTTGTCTGGAAAAAAAACTTAGTCTGTATATTAGTAGGTTAACAGCTTCGAAATATCATTCTACCAAATCGACGACTAATTAATTAATGGTCCGAAATTATTTCGCCAAATTGTTCGAATGTAATTACCGTGTATTACAAATATTCCATTATCATTATATCCAACCCGACTCCCGCTCAAAGCCGAGCTCGCTTTCTTTTCAAACATTTTTCGCTCGCCTTTATCTCACAATCATTCGACGGACCCGCTCGAACCAGCATTCTTTCCGATGTAATTAAATATATATCTATCTTAACAGTCGACTAAGTTCATTCGTCATCAATAGCGACACGATCATTTAATCTCAGCTATTACCCCTCGATCGCACCCTCCTTAACCATTTAACAATATAATATATAGTCCTCGTTTTCACGCTCGCTTTTTATCTCCCAATTTGCTTGCCTTATCGTTGCCGTGACGCAATTCCATTTCAAACGATATCGAATTTGCTTAAATCTTCATATTCCTTGTTCATCCAATAACAACGCGTTGTTTCGGACACAACGCGATAAACTGTGTATGCAAATCGCGTCATTGTTTTTGTTATTATAAAGTATTTCTTGACGTTGGCGTGGCACGCCTAATTTGTGGCGATTGTCAGGTTATAGATTGGCAACTATTGCTTAAGGAAACTACTTATCTCAACCATATATATTGATCTGATATATATTATTATCATGAATGTAAGGGTTGTTGTTTATATGGCAATCAGGGGATGGCCTTATAAATATCATATCAAAACTAGATTAAATATTTTAATAAAATAGTAATTTGAAGAAGTTGATTTAAGTATATAAATATATGAACTCATCATTTGTAAGCGACGTATACTTGATATATTAGAATACAGATAATAATAAATTACTGAAGTTACCCACGTAGAAATTTCTCAAGTAACTCGCTAGTTACTAGAAATTTCATATACAAATTCTCTAGTAACTCACGAGATACTAGACAAATTTCTACTAGGGTATATTTAGGTTATGGAAAGTATTAGTTATTATTCGGAAATATTACGAAGCAACTTAAATTGTTTTAAAAAAATAAATAAATAAATAAATATATATATATATGTCATTCGGTGCAAATAAGGACATGCCCCCATTTGGGCCCTGAAAAAAATATTTTTTGTAGAAAATATGGCGGACCGCATCGGGCGGACTTCGGCTACCCTCATAAGAGAACGCAGAGGACTGCGCCCCCCACTCCTTACAAAACTAGCCAAACCCAAATTGCGAGGGTCCTAGGGGGCTCCAGTACCGTAGTTTGCGGGTTTATCCTCAAACGCAATATTCAACAGCTTGTGCATTTGAGGATCGTCCTCAAATGCTACACCAAGCTTCTATTGAACTTTACGTAAATAGTAAAAAAATGTCTTCCGGTCCCCAAACGCAACGTTATGTATTAATATACTTATTGTAGAAAATTTACATTTTGTTATTACATGCTTCTTATGTGATTATGGTAAGGTAATACGTATAAGCAACATTCTGTATGCTAATAGCATTTTAAGGGTATGATTAGGCCTTTAATTGTTACCCATTATCATTCCAAAATATGTGTTTTTATGTATCACATAAAAATTAAATCAGGTAAGTCCTGTTGACGTCACCTCCTCCTGTCCATAGAAAAACCTAGTTTAAAACTCTTCTTAGTTTATTATTTACGTCTGGGAAACCAGGCCCTGCTAAGGTTTTCCTAACATTGATTATATAAAATGTAATATAACTACAACAAACTTAATCAAGAAATAAAATATGATTTTTACGTAAGCCTTATCAAGGCCTTAATCATTGTCTAACCCTAATCACGGCCGTGTCCACTTTTACTATACTAAAAGATGTGGCCGATCTGAGTCGAGATTTCATTTCACTTCGCGCCAGTAAAAGTATTAGATTTTCAAGCAAAGGGGTTCAATTGTTCGGCACGGGTCAGTGCCAAGTACATAAATTGTTGGCAATCGCACGTGGCTCACTTCCGCGCTATTTAGTCGTCGTTCGGAATCGATTCGTCGTTGGCATTAATGGGACATGAGAAATGGCGGAACTGATGGATTTCGCAACGGCGTTGCAAAGTGTCGCTGCCGAGAAAGTCGCATTGTCCTTCGTGTAGAGACGAAGTAGGGGGGGGGGACGCCCTCACTTTTGATCTCTCGCCTGTGGCGATAATCCAATTCCACGCGAGTTTTTCTGACGTGCTTCATTGTGCTCGTTGCTTCGGGTTACCTTTTCGTATGTACTTATTACGCTAAAAGTGCACGTACCGCGTTACGTGCATCCACGTATATTCCATCCGATATGACAACTCATTAGCGCGCGAGACAGCGGTCGGAATCTTTTCAAGAGGTGTATTTTATTTCCGTCGGGATAAAAACGAGAACAAAATAACTCGCGCCCTTGTTGGCATCGGAATTACGCCTTATTATGCAATCGAGTTAAATGATGCACGCCGAGACGGCCTCTCGGTTTTTGTTTCAACTTAAATGGATTGACAATAATTAAATGATTAACATTTGAATGCTCGTTTGCCATCCGCGGTTCAAAGCGGCTTTTCCAATTCCTACTTCCTCTGTTATAACATTTTAACTTGATGGAAAGTTAACTGCGATAATCAACTTTAAAGCGCTTAGTAAACTAGGTTGCCGCGGGAGTGGGGATAGAGGAGTGGGGACAGCGGAATAGTTAAAAAGTGGATTTACGAGCCGATGTTAGTGGGTCGTTAATATTTAACGTCTTCATTTTTGTACGGCTTACAGGGCTTTGCGTAATAAAACGTCTGCAACATTTGTTTCCGATGAATTTCGGAACGTGGATTACAAGGGAGGGGGGGGGATTTAAGATGGCCGATTTCTCCGCGCAATCAAGTTCTACCGATGTGGTTTCATGACGACCAGTTTCCGGAATTTCATAATTTCACGGGAGATTTTTTATCTTACAGTTAAAAGCTCTTTTGCGATTGCAATGGATACGCGGAGCAAACAGAGCCGCTGCGGTATCAAGCGCCTTCGCGAGTGCTGGCATCAAGAGCGATTCTATTACATTTATGATATAAACTCTCGACCGCGAGCGATGTTAGTTTCTCAAACACAGGTGGAAATCAATACGCAAATGAGTAAATGCAATCGTGGCGCGACCAGCCAGAATCGCGGAATCTCACGTCATCGGCATCGAGGCATCAGCTGCAATTAATTAGTTCGGTAAATATGTCAAACGATGGACTCATTTTATTCGTCGCAATTTGAGAATTAATGCATAAATATGATCGCAATTGCTCACCGGACGGCGCAAAACAGACCCCACGGCTCGATCACATTTACCCTCTTAAAATATCCCCCGTTTGTCAATAAACCAACCTTTATTGTGCACGAGTACCTTTTTTAGGCAAATATATACACGACCAGTGGCGTTATTCCCGTTATCCGTGTCTTTTCATCAAAAACCATGCGACGTTTAATTCTCAAATTCTGCCGTTTGGGCGCAGGCGTTGCGTCCAAATTAAACATTGTTCTGGCAAGCGTTCCAGTGATACTGATGCGATAGTATCATGTATGTATAGTTAATAGTAAAATTTCATATTATTTTTTAATTGAGAAGTAATGACTGTAAATTGGTAAACAATTTACCAACATTGAAAATTGTTAAACTAATCTCATATTTGAATATTTAATTGTTAGTAATTATATGGGGTCTTTTATTGATAACGGAAATAACAAATAATTTACCAATTTTAGTTTCGTTTTTAATTTTAGTTAGAATATTATTATATTTTATATTCTATACATTATAAATTTAGTAATAAGTATTTTTATCTACACTGAGAGAAATAATGTGTTAAATATTACAACATATACGATGAATCCTATGACGGCAGTGTTATGCAGTGATAATTGCATAAAACGTTGTAATATGTATTGAAAACGTTTCAATAAATGCAACTCACGTTGTACTTTTTAAAACT